>OVAN01001159.1:0-44293 GCA_900406275.1 Anastatica hierochuntica | reverse complement strand
CTTTGAAAAATCACACATGAAAAAGTCTATGTCTTCCCTTTTAATAAGATATATATATAAACTATCTTTGGACTATTATTCAATTATCCAGTAATCAAATATACTTGAAAAAAATTTCATTACTTCAAACATAGAAAATTTTAAGTTTACATGAACATCAATTCCAGAATCAAAGCTCCCACTAAACCCAAGATCATCTCTTTTATAATCTAACTAGAGTTCTGATCCGCACAATCGCGCGGAGTTTTTTTTTAATAATTTATATATTATTAATCAGGTTTAGATTATTTGACTATCGTGTTTATAATTTTTGGTTATTGCGAGTTTCGGATTCGGGTTCAATTTCAAAACTTTTAAAATTTTCATTTGTATCGAATTTTGGGTCCGGTTTAGATTTAAGATTTTTGAACTTTCAGATTTCCTCGGATACTCGTATGAGTTCAACTCGGATAATATCCAATTCATGAAATACCGTGAAACAAAACCCGTTAGAGTTTTTAAAAAATATCAGATGACTAAACTTAAATTTTTTTATAGTTTATATAAATTATTTATAAATTTTTATAGATTTTTCTAAATTTTATCATTTTTGAATTTTTTAAATTTTTGTAACAAAATTTATTTAGAAAATAATAATATTGTAATATAATTATTTTAAAAGGTATAGATTTATTTTAAATTTGAAGACAAACTATATTTAAGTTTGCTAAAAATTGATGATTTTAAATTGTGTTGATTTACAATTTTGATAGTGATTAAGTGAGTAATTATAGTCTAATATGTTTGTTGGAATATATAAATGAGTAATTATAGTTATTTTAATTTATTATATACATTTAATAAAAATTTTAATATATGGAGGCTCTCCTCTTTTGCCAATCTACAAACATCTTCGCTGCCTTGTCTGGGTCCACTGAAAGTAACTCCTCCTTCATGTTATGGAGGCTCTTCATGTTATGGAGGAGTTCCTCCTGTATAAAGATGGGACTCGATCCAAATGATAATGATAAGAGAATCTTTTATTCGATTTTGGTTTCTTCTCATGGTATGAGAGAAATAGCCATTTATGTTAGGTTATTGGTTCTGATGAGTTTTTCACGTTGCTATATTTTGTTTTTCTATTTCTTTTAGAAAAAATAAATCATATGTATTGTATCATTTATAGTATTTGTTTCTATCATTTTTTTATTGACACAAATGAATTTGCTTCAATTTTCTAAATTACTCTGGGAGTGGTGACAAAAAATGATGTTATATTTTGTATCATTTTACATAAATTATGTTTGCATCACTTACAACTACAATAATTAACTAGAGTTTTGACCCGCGCAATCGCGCGGGTTTTTTTAGTAATTTATATATTATTAATCATGTTTAGATTTTTCGAATATCGGTTTATAATTTTCGGCTATTGCGAGTTTCGGATTCGGATTCAGTTTCAAAACTTTTAAAATTTTCATTTATATCGAATTTTGGGTTCGGTTTAGATTTAATATTTTCGAACTTTCAGATTTCGTCGGATACTCGTATGAGTTAAGTTCGGATAATATCCAATTCCGGAAATACCGTGAAACAAAACCCGTTAGAGTATTTAAAAAACATCAGATGACTAAATTTATATTTTTATAGTTTATATAAATTGTTTATAAATTTTAATAGATTTTTCTAAATTTTATCATTTTTAAATTTTTTTAATTTTTGTAACAAATTTTATTTAGAAAATAATAATATTATAATATAATTATTTTAAAAGGTATGGATTTATTTTAAATTTGAAAACAAACTATATTTAAATTTGCTGAAAGTTGATGATTTTAAATTGGGTTGACTTACAATTTTGATAGTGATTAAGTGAAAATAATATTAGAATATTCTAATATGTTTGTTGGAATATATAAATGAGTAATTAGAGTTATTTTAATTTATTAGATACATTTAATAAAATTTCTAAAATATGTTCACTTTGAAAAATCACACATGAAAAAAATCTATGTCTTCCCTTTTAATAAGATAGATATGACTTTCATACTTAGATCACTCAAAGGGTTTATAAGGAAACAAGATCTTTACAAATTATCTTTTCTTTGAAAAGAATTCGTCCAAGTAAAAAACAAATTGTTCTTTACTTCATCGTTGAATTCTTTGAATATTTCAAAAGACCAAGTAAATGAATTATCATAAACATAACCATACACACTGAATTCATAAAAAATGTAATGAAGTAGTAACTTTCTTTGGCTTTTAAATATTTAGTTCTCATACATGTATATGTATAAGATCTAACAAATCAGTAGCTCTTTCACTGATCTTAGTAATAGAGCGCCAATCATTTTTCGGTGAACTTAACGCACATAACTCATTATATTCTAAATCAAATGAGAGTAAAAAATCCATCGCTATGAACATTCAAATGTCTCATTTACACGGTCCAAATGACAAAACCAAAATAAAACTTAGATTTCAGTCATAAGACTTAAAATCTTTGCTCAAATGTTATAGACGAACATACTCTAACTTAGAACATGAATCTCTAATGAAATTAACACAAATTATTTATCACAATGAATCTTTTTTTTAATGAAAATATCAAATTCTTTCAAGTCTAAATATAAAGAAATTAATAGCCTTGGTAAGAATAATTTATAAAGAAAACCATTTAATTCTAAAGTCAATCCTATGCGAAAAATAAAATACTCCTACAACTAATCCGGCCACTCTTGCTCAATTCCTTGGTACCATTTTATCATTTCTCCACATCTCTACTTTTGTTGGGAATCTGCAAAATTTTATAAATGTGAGTACCACAATATTCAATACTCAAAGAGTAGAATTAAACTTAGTAACATTTACTTCTGTAACATGTTATCTGGAGAAGAAGACTTAGAACTCTTCGTTTTCAGCTCCTCCAAGTACTTCTTGCAGTTTCTCTTCCAATGCATAGTACCATTACAATAATGACACTTTTCATAACTAGAAGGACAAGGCTTAGCTTTTTGAAAATGTCTAGACTGGTCAAGATTCTTAATCCATCCCGTCTTACCACATCCTTTATCTTCACCATGCTTCTTAAACTTCTTACCTTTTGTACCATCAGCACATTAGGGTTTTCTTTCTTGATGTTTGGCTCAACAATTTTAAGCATCTCATGAAATTCAATCAGAGCCTTTGCCAAGTTGTTCATGTTATAGTTCATAACAAACTAATCATAACTTTATGGTAATGACTGCAGGATTATGGTAGTAACAAACTCTTGACTCATACGGTAATCCAGTTTTGCCAAGTTATCTATATAACCTATCATCTTTATAACATGTGGGTTAATTAGATTGCCATGTGACAACTTGCGTTCAATAAGAGACTTAGTAGTTTTATATCTCTCAGTTCGTGCTTGTTCCTAAAAAATCCCTTTCAGGTTAGCTATCATGTCTACTGGTGACTTCACGTTCTCATACTGGTTCTGCAAATATGAGTTCATAGTAGCCAACATAAGACAACATACATCAACCCTATCACTAACTTGTTTATCCCAAGCATTCCTTTTTGCATGAGAAAAAATTGTCTTAGGCTTTTTTGGGAAGCTTTTTTCTAGGGCATATTCCTTCTTTCCATGTTTGAGAACAATTCTCAGGATACGGTATTCAAGAAAATTCGATCCGTTGAGTCTTTCCTTTTCAAGGACATATCAAAGTGAAAAGGCATTGTGGAAGTTTGACATAACTATCAGAAGAGAACAATAAAAGTTAAACCGATGTTGGGAACTTTAAGCATTCTCAAAAAATATTGTCATTACACTCATAGCAATTTTTTTCCTCAAACTGAGTGTAATGATCCAAGATCCATATTTCACACGAATTCAAGTGAACTTTGGATCATCGCCCGAATGCTAGCTATTTAGGTAAATAACCTCATTACTAATTATATCTAATATAACTCTTCGTTGTGGATTACATCTTATGTCTAATCCAACCCTATGTCTCTACAACCAAAACCATTTTGATAGCCTAGTTAAGTGAACCAAACCTTTTCATATGGTAACCATTACCATCTGCCTCCCTCATGTAATTGTGGACATCCTGCTTGACAGACCCATCACACAATGCAACAAACAAGATTGAGGAGACATCAAAATACTAGATATTATTTGAGGAACTTAATTTTAATCTAATTTTTTATTGTAAAATTTATATTTAATATAAATTAATAAAATATAACTAAGATAGATATAATATGAAAGTGTAATTGGATTATAAATAAATTAGTTAATTTTAACCATACTAAAATTATTATTTATTATTAATCTTAATTAATTCTTAATCCTAATCGAATTAGGATCTGGACTAAAAGATTAATTTATTACGATCCAAAGTTGGTTGATCGCATTGAAAGCACGAATGATTTACTCCATAAACCAAACCAATTAATGTTATTTATTATCGAATAAATAATTTTTCCACATATATTTTAATATTATTTATAGATATTCTTTTAGTCCATTTCAGTCCATTTCAGTCTGGGAAGATCCTTGGATACCCGCCAATATGCTGAGGTCTGCTACCTGTTTAGGACAACATTGTCCAAATATAACGGTTGATCAATTGATTAACCCGTTGAGTAAATCATGGAATCTTCCATTGTTAAAGGCAATTATCGTTCCAGAGGATGTGAAAATTATAACTTGCATACCAATGGGTATGATGTCCCAACCGGATGGTTTGAGATAGAATTTTACAAAGTCTGGAAAGTATACGGTAAAGTCAGGTTATTGGGCAAGTCGAGGTTTTCCATCAACGTGGGGAGCACCCAAAGTGATAGCACCATCCCTTACACCCCTCTTTACTCACTTATGGAATTTGAAGTGTCCCCCGAAGCTCAAACTTTTCTATTGCAAATTCTAACAGGGAATATTTCGGTGTCAACAAATTTACATAGGAGTGGTATAGACTGTGATATGCAGTGTGGGCGGTGCGGGGCGGATTTTGAAACAGTGAATCATGTTTTCTTTGAATGTCCCCCGACGATACAAGTTTGGGCACTTTCAAAAATGCCTTCGACTATGGATATTTTTCCAATGTCATCGGTATATTCGAATCAAGATTATCTTTTTTGGAGAATCACAATGAGTGGTCAAACACTTAGTTACCCATGGATCCTTTGGTATATCTAGAAAGCCAAAAATGATAAGGTCTACTCTCATCAAGATTTAGATTCCCAACAACTACTGGCGATAACAGAGAAAGAAGCATCATTGTGGGAGGCGGCTCATGCGAAGACGGAGGAGGAGACAATAGAGCATCCGGAGTTGGAGCTCACATCGTCGCCTATAGAATCCGTTTTGTGCCCTGTGAACACATGTCGTATTGATGGATCTTGGAAGGAGGATGCTGTCTACTCGGGGATGGGGTGGCACTCTTTGCAGAGCGAGACTACAAAGGCACTAATGGAGGCGAAGAATGTCCGTCAAAGTCTTACACCACTGCATGCTGAAATTGAGGCTTTGATTTGGGCGATGCACTGCATGCTTTCTCATCAACAGACATCGGTGGCTTTTGCAATGGAAAGTACCGAGTTAGTAAAGATGGTGGAGTCTCCTCAAAAGTGGCTAGCTTTCCGTATCTATTTGGAGGAAATAGAAACGCTTAAAAGGAGTTTCACTACCTTTTCTCTAGCATACATTTCGCGCAGTTTTAACACTCAAGCGGATCGGTTAGCACGTAGTGCTCGCAGCTTCCGTATGCTATGTGTTATGTAAGCTCTGTGCTACCGGTTTGGATTACCGAATCGGTTTAATTTTAAGTTGTTGACAAAAAAAATATTCTTTCATAAGGTCAACATATGCAAAAGCAAAAACCAAATCAGGTTGTTTATCTCATAAACCAAAGTACGAAACCGAATGATATATTTTATATACCAAATTGATGCATACAGTCACCATTCAGGAACATGTATAATAAATAATTATTCAATCGAATATAAAATATTCAAACATTATTATTCACATCAAACACGTGATAAATTTTTACATTCATAAGCATATGACAAAAGAACATGATCTAATCACAAACTGAACCGTTTCGGCATAAAACTTTAATTTGAAATCTACCAATCAAGTTCTGGATACAGTTTACATGATAATTTAATCGGCTAATACTGGCATCAAATATAGTAATCATATAATCAATTAAACATATTAAATTTGTGTGTGTATATATATATATTAAATTTAGATTCAAAATCAATATTATGCACATAGGCTGTAATAATACGGTTGGATTTCGTAACAATTTATAAATTAATTTACAAATTTAATTTTCAGGAAACCTGCAAATAATTTACGTGAATCTAATTTACTAGGTGTCGAATATAACTGGAAAAATATACAGCGGAAAGATAATTTAAATTGGGATCGAGGTTTTAAGCACTTCAAATGCCGTGACTCTACCGCTATCCACACGCACACAAACTAGATCGAATTGGGATGCTAGCGCCATTGATATCAAATCTCATATTAAACAAATAATTTTATATTTGTTTATTTTTAACGTTTCGTTTCTCTTTTTTTTGTGTCTCCCACCATATCCCTTTAATATTATTTGACTTACCCAACCTCGACAGTAAAACTTTATTTAGAGTAAAATACAAATAATTTCAGGTTTCCAACGCACAAAAATCTCGCTGAGGTCCTTTAACAAAAAGAAATAAATTTGGCAGAGGTCGCTATTTAAAACCATCTCAAAAACTAAAGGATGAAGCGGTTCACCGTCGCTGAGAAAGGAAGACGTGTAAGAGGTGGTTGTGCTCATAGTTTTGGATCTCACTCGTATTTAAAGATCATATAATACTTCATCTTCCCATGTTAATTCTTTTACGTCCTACCTTTAAAAGTGCGATGTATTTTGCCTATGCAATTTCTTTTACTTCTCAACTTGAATTTTATGGTTGAGTCTTTCACTTGTAACACATTTCTGGTCTTTAATAACAAGCTTTATATAAAAAAGATATTCATTTTTTTTTGTTGGAATGTAATACTTTATTTCCACTAAAGAAAATATTTACAAGAAAGTTTGAAAATTAAACAATGCTAAAAGCTAACCTGACCGAGAGAAGGATAAATAATAAATTAAATGAAATAATAAAGAAACTCTCTAATGAAGAAATTCATTGTCTCACTTCCAGCCAGCGAACAAGTACTCCATCCTGAACTCCGCGATATCACATTGATAAAATCTTATTTCGTATTAACTTGTCAATAATCCGGACCATAACAGCTGAATCAAGAGGAGAGTGTCCATGTCTTCGTCGATTCCTCTCCAACCAGACGTTGTAAACAGTTGCTTGCGACGCCAAGCCAAGTAGAAATCGGTCCGGTTGCCCCATCGGCGCTGAGATGAGAAGCTGCAAAGCCAGATGCCAATCGCACTCATAACGAGAACCCAATAGTCGGCAGACAAAAGCTCCCCAAACAGCTTCAGCAAAGGCACATTGATATAATAAATGATTTCGCGTCTCCAACGGCGCGGAGCAAAACACGCAGGAGGTAGAGATACCGCGACCCCAAAGAGCCATACGATCACCCGTTGTCAACCTGTTTTGAACTGCCAGCCACATTATGAAAGCATGCTTGGGGATAGCATGCTTAAACCAGATACCTTTGAACCATGAAACTGGTGGGGACTTGAGTCGAATTTCATCCCATGTTGACTTGGTTAAGAAGCACGTACCATATGTATTAGCTCTCTTCTTCAAAAGAACCACGTCCGAGCCGCGGGTGAGCGAAGGGCGAACTTCATTCTGAATTGCTGCATGAATAAGTTGCAAAGTCTCGGCCCTATATACGCGGGTGCGCCAAGCTGAACCTATCGCCTCATGAACTTTAGCATGAATATCAATTCCCATGTCCCGCGGGCCCCGCGAACCTGCAATGTCTATTAGCGTACCAATCGACAGCCAATTATCATACCAGAACGAAGCTGAGCGCCCATCACGAGTGTCAATCCGGACGAACTGAATAAGCAGCGGCCGCAGTTTAAGCAGCTTCCTCCAATTCCATGAACCCAAGCCAAGTGATGCATTCCACAAAGAGCCTTTCCTTAACAGATAACGTTTAACCCAATCTACCCATAATGATGGAGCAGAGGAGATTATCCGCCAAAGCAGTTTCAAGCCAAACACTACATTTACTTCTGCTAAAGACCGAATACCCAAACCACCTTCACTTTTTGGTCGACAGACATGTTCCCAAGCTACTTTTGCTCCTGTTCTCTTCAAATCAGCCCTTGTCCAAAGAAACCCAGCACATATCGCATCTATCTCGCGTAAGCATTGACTCAGCAACCGAAATGCAGCACTCCAAAAATTCGTTATACTCGCAATTACAGACAATAGCAACTGCAACCTGCCAGCGAATGAGAGAAACCGATTGGACCATGAGCTAAACTTTGACCATATTCGTTCCAAAAGTGGAGCATAATCTGAGGCTGTCATGCGTTTAGTGGTTAACGGGAGACCAAGGTAACTAACCTGGAGCTGTTCGTAAGGAAATCCGAACCGCGAAACCAGTGCTTGACTTGTAGAGGTAGAAACACCCGTCATGAACAGAGACGACTTCTGTAAGCTTATTCTTAAACCCGAGAGTCGAGAAAATTGATCAAAGGTATTAACAACTTCAACAGAGGAGCGGATTGAACCATCAGTAAATACCATAATATCATCTGCAAAACACAGATGTGTTAACCCAATCGCCTTGCATTTAGGATGGTAGCCCAACAAGCCAGCATTTGCTTTCTGATTCAATAACGCAGACAACACATTAATCGAGATAACAAACAGGTAAGGAGACAGCGGACAACCTTGTCGCAAGCCCCATTTACTCTGAAAAAATCCTGCTAACTCACCATTTATTTGTACCGAAAACGACGCAGTGGAGATACAAGTCTGTATCCATTTAACAAACATCAATGGCAGGCCTATTGCAATGAGCACAGATACCAAAAAATCCCACTGAACCGAGTCAAATGCCTTCGCAATATCAATCTTTAAGACCCCTCGTGGAGAGATGTTTTCCTTGTGATAATCCTTGACCAATTCCGTTGTGAGCAAGACATTTTCAAGGAGAAGCCTATCCTGAACAAAGGCTGATTGGTTCGGCATTATGAAGTCAGGTATCACACTCTTCAACCTATCCGCTAGAATCTTGGAAATAGCTTTGTATAAGATGTTACAACATGAAATATGGCGATAATCCTTCATTTCTAGAGCAGCCTGATGCTTAGGAATAAGTGCAAGGATAGTGGCATTAACTCCCTTAGGTAGAAAACCATTCTGAAAGAAAGACTGAACTGCCTTGACCACATTTGTACCAACCACAGCCCAAGCATCTCGAAAAAACTCCATAGTGTATCCATCAGGCCCAGGTGCCTTACTAGAAGGCATAGAGAAGATGGTTGAACGTACCTCATCCGCTGTCACTTGCGTGAGAAGGCGGGTACACTCATTCTCGGAACAACGATAACTGAGCAAATCACGCAACTCATCCACAGAAGCCCCAATATAATCTGCTGGTTGTGTTTGGAGAAAAGACCTAAACCAACTCTCAGCTTCAGACTTGATATCTTCAGTACTCGTTACAAGCTGACCTGTTTGTGTCTTGACCACACGAATAGCATTTTTGTTCTTGCGGGCTTCAGCAACTCGATGGAAGTACTTAGTATTTTGGTCTCCTGTCTTAAGCCAATGTATACATGACTTTTGCTTATAGAAGGATTCCTCCAAGCTAGAAACAAAGTTCAAACGGGTTGAAGCTGCTCGTTCTGCTTCAAAATTCTCAGCTGAAGGAGTGGATAGAGCTAGCCGCTGCTGCGAACATAAGGCCTCATAGGCCTCCTTTACCCGAGAAGGCAAGTGACCAACATTCTCACGATTGAGCTTGCGCAGGACATACTTAAGCTGCTTCAACTTTCTGGATAGCCTGTGAATCGCTGTACGAGAGCAAAAAATCGGATCCGTACCTTGCCAAAACTCATCCACAGAAGGTTGAAAGGCATCTAGCTGCCCCAACAAATTCAGATACTTGAAAGGCTTACGAGAAGAATCCACTTCAGCCTCCATAGATATGAGACATCTTGCATGATCCGAGACACCTCCCGCCTCAAACAGCGCAGAATAATACAATTTGCATGCAAGAGTTTACGAAAGAATACAATGGTTGCTAAAAGTTCGTAGCAACAAGAGTAAACAAACCAAAAGCCAATTTGGTTTTGAGGACGAAATTTACATACGACGATCTATGTACATACTCAGAAAACATCGATCAAACTACAGTTAATTAAAAATATTGTCTTCACTTCTTTGTTTTTTGTTTAAATGTCATATAGTATGAACTTAACTCTTAAATATTGTCTTCACTTCTTTGGTAAGGAGTTAAGATTAGTGTTTAGTCATCGTTGATCATCATATGAGTTTTTAAGTGTGCAGAACTTTATCATCGCTAAGGACTTGAAATTATTTGTTGTTCCCGTTAACTTTGTTTACTCGGATCTACTTGACGGAGTGCTTCTCAAGGATACAGAGAGGTTTTAGCTGCAAGTAGATCCCTTTATAACATATATTCTTTGGGAAAATCCCATAAAAAATCTTCAAAGTGGCAGACACTTCCACTTTAAACCTCCAAGTATTTTGACTCCCACTTTAAACCTCCAAAGTGTAAAACGTTACAAATTAAACTATGAAAGTGACATTTATGTTCGCGTTGACCATTGACTTAACGGAATTCTCAACTCTGTTAACGGATCTTATAACCCCGTTAAACTCTTTCCGTTTGATTAACGAAACACGTGAGTTTGATTTATAAAATTATTATTTTATAAATTAAAAAAAAATTAAAAACTAAAATAAAACCCTATCATCTCTCCGTCTTTCTCTTTATCTTCTCCGATCTCGCTTTCGCCGCCGTTATGAAGCTCGCAGCAAGCCTCAACTCCAAACTCCATCGCCTCAGCCCCAAACGTCTCTTCCGTTCGAAATCCAAAGCTTTCGTTACGAGATCTGACCCTTCTTCCTTCAGCTCCGGCACTTCTTCCTCTTCCTCCGATGGATCTTACGGTAATCTCAAACTCAGTGGTCCGTCCGTCAAGGATTCAACATCTTCTTCACTCTAAGAAGATGAAATCGATTTGGGAAAGTGGGTTTTTATTTTAGTTTTTAATTTTCTTTTTGTTTTAATTTATAAAATTATAATTTTATAAATCAAACTCGATTTGGCTTGTCATTGAAGGACCAAGCTGGCTTCGTGGAAGTATCTCACATGAAGCTCGGTGATGACCTTAGTGTTCTCCTTAATTTAGGAGTGTCATGTCGTACAAGAGGAAGTTGGGTACTCACAAGAGAGCTAAGAGGAAGAGAGAGGAGATGTCTAGTGTTCTCCGCAAGATGAGGTCCGGTGGTGGTGGTGGTGTTACGGAGAAGAAGTGAGCGTCATCTTAGGTTTTGGTGGCTTATTTTGTTGCAAAATGGTGATGATTTACAATATTTTCGTATTTTCTTTTGGATGTAGAATTGGGGATTAAAGACTGTTTTATCAGAGACTTTGTGTTTATGCGTTTAAACTTATATCCACTTTTGAAAAAAAAAAATCAAACTCACGTGTTTCGTTAATCAAACGGAAAGAGTTTAACATCCGTTAACGGAGTCAAGAATTCCGTTAAGTCAACGGTCAACGCGAATATAAATGCCACTTTCATGATTTAATTTGTAACGTTTTACACTTTGGAGGTTTAAAGTGAGAGTCAAAATACTTGGAGGTTTAAAGTGGAAGTATCTGCCACTTTGAAGGTTTTTTATGAGATTTTCCCTATATTCTTTAGAACTATAATTTTTTAAAGGGAAAAGAACAACTGATACCTTCAAAAGTTAGGTATTTGTAATTTGCTCATATTTACGTATATCTAATTTTATAATTTGTTTTGCTCTAAAAAAATATAAATGTCCAGAAAAAAGAATATCTGAAAATTTTGTGGATATCCATATTTGTGGATATCCAATGCATTATGTTCAATACAAAAAACTGAAAATATGATTTTTTGATTAAAATATTTAATTTTTTTTAACATAATATAAACTAATAAGTAAAAGTACATTAAATCATTTTTTTGTAGGTTTTAAAACTAATTAATCTATTAAGAAATAAAATATAAAATATATGGGTGAACAGTTCTTTGTGGGGCAAGAGGACATCGACGAAGTCTTTCACCTTTACATGCGAGATCGTTTGCCAAAATTTTGAGACAAATTGTGTAGCACTAATTACTATCATTCAAAAGCAAGAAAAATGGTTAACATTCCATACTCTCCTCGAAGAATTCCATATATTACATAGGTAATATCCGATTTTTTCTCTGATTCTCATCCGACGAGATCTAAATAAGCAAACAGACAGTTTGGCATGCGCTTCCCGTACTTTACTTTATGATTTTACTTTTGTAAACTCTTCTCCCCTAGGCTACCAACTTAGGACTCATTTTCTCATTAATGTGTTATTGAAAACTTTTTTTACCAAAAAATAAATTTGTAGAGCTTTTTATGTTTCTTTCTTAATTTTATGCTTTTCTACGCAACTTGCTGAATATAAATTACTAGCTAACGGGTCCTCATCCTATACGGGCATGAAATAATTCTAAATTTGATGACAAAGAAATGTTATTTCATTCGTAAAATTTACATTTTTTTGAGATTTATTTAAATTATCCTATTTATAATGTTAAATATGTTCATATATTCGTCGCATTTGTTGTAGAAGAATTTTATAAGTTACGAATCTTTCAGAGATAATAACAACTACTATACTAAGATATTTACATACTAACATATTTACGTATTATAGTCATCTAACTTGTCAAGAGAACTAACAGATTTTACTATTTTTATTGGATCCATATATGTTATATTTAATACTATATAGCTAAGATTTTATGTTTCCGAAAATTTTAAATAACTTGCATTGTCTGGTAAATGTACGTTTAACAATTCTAAATCGGAGATTATACAATTCTAATAGCTCATATATTTGGTTTTCATTATTAACAAAATCAAGATTTAACATATAATGAAAAATAAAATGAAAAATGAATTTTTGAAAATTTAAAAGACTCACAAAACATAGTTTAATAAGGAAGTCCACAAAATTTTTTGGTGAGCATATCGAAAAATTTAAGTGTATTTATTGTAAAAGTGATTTCATAAACCGTTGAGATTATTTACTTTGATTTAAAATGATCTATCAAATCCAATATAAGATTATACAAAACATGGGTTGAATTTTATTTATGCTAAAAAAAATTATACAATTACCTGCAAATCGAGATAAATATTGTTTTTAATTGCCTCGATATTTTTTTTTACAAATAAAAAAAATTCCAATTTGTAGTAAGCTCTACAAAAATTTAAAACATCATTAAAATAATACAAAAGCTACGTGTTGTATTTTTTTTTATCTATCCACTCTTTTGATGCAAATTTGAAATTTTTTTTATCGTTTTAGACATGTAAACCTTGGTTCGCATAATCTTCTTATAGAGTTGAAATGAATACTATTGTATAAAATATAACATCTTATTATTTCTTGCATCTTAGAAATTAATAAACTTTAAAAATGTACAAAAAGTTACTTAACTTAATCGCAAGTTCATTATTATTCTCTTTGGCTTTGATCATTTTTTGTCAAGAGAACTAAAGTTAAATATTTGGTCTATAACAGCTGCATAGCAAAAACAAAAAAATATTACACGTGAATTTAATCTAGCAAAGATTCGAATACAAAATAACATGAAACCAAAAATTTAAATGGATACATGATCGTATGAACTTCAACATTAAATTGTCATTTTCTTTAATAATTGCTAATGTAATATCCATTTTCTATATATACGGTCCCACTATAATTAGTTTTGTATAGAGTAATTAACATTTTTCATATATATAGGACAAATATAATTTTAAAGTGGAAATTTTCTTTTGTATGTAGAAATTTTAAATTGTCGTGATAGACTTTCCTTTGAATGTATATATTTTTTATGTTTTTATATTTTATTTTTAAGAATATACAACTATACATTTTTTTTGAAATATGTAACAAAATATGAGAATTAAAAGGTCCAATTAAAAATATTTTTTAGGCTTTTAATCCCATTAAAAATATATAAACCCAAAGAAAAATAATATATAATAAATTTAAATATATTATATATTATTTAGCTTTAGCTTTACCTATCTTTAGCTTTTGAGTTTACTGTATTTGAATTCAAGTCTCGTAAGGAGAATTCGGAAGCTGATGCAGCAGCTAAAACCTCCCTTAGGGAGTTTGTATTGAACTTAATTTAAGGAATGAAAACAATTGGTTGAACAAAAAAAAAAGAAAAAAAAAGGACATTTCTTGTGTCCGTTACTTTCTTTAGAAATCCGATCGCATTTTCGAAAGATCAAATCGATTTGGTTAGACCGGTCTCTCATGTCTGGTTTACTAAACAAAATTCCTAAAGAATAAAAAAGAGGTATCTTCTTTTCACACATACAGCCTTAGAGATTCCGAAACTTGACGCTTTATCAAACCAAATCAGGTCCACTTGACAGAGAATCTCCCACTTCGCCATCAATGCCTCTTCCTTTTCGTCAACATTCTCTAGGTCCCATTTCTTCATCGCCCACACTTTCAAAATCCAATCTTTTCCACCATTATGCCCTCCCTCGAACACTTTCTTCTGGTCGGGGTTTTCCCAAGTTTCCCCCCGGCCGTCATGGTCGGGGTTCGCCTCCGACGCTATTCACCGTCGAGCGTCGGAAACCCATTTCGCAGAATGGCTCACTCTGCTCATCTTTAGTTGTCAAATGCAGTGACCACGACGAATCTCGGTCAACTATGGTTTCTTCTGAGCTTGCCGATGATGATGAAAAGTCGGAAAATTTACAGAAAAACAACGACTTGGAGATTACCCACGAGACGGAAACAGGAAAGAGTTTCTGGGCCGCCGTTAGTTTGATCATCGGAACCGCCGTTGGTCCCGGAATGCTTGGTCTTCCAGCTGCAACTATCAGATCTGGTTCGATCCCATCGACCATCGCCTTGCTTTGTTCTTGGATTTACGTCATATCTTCGATTCTTCTCGTGGCTGAGCTCAGCTTTGCAGCCATGGAAGAAGACAATGCAGCAGAGGTTAGCTTCACAGGGCTTGCTACCAAAGCCTTTGGGAACAAATTTGGAGTTCTTGTGGCTCTTGTCTATGCTTCACTGAGTTTCTCTTTGATGGTTGCTTGCGTCTCGGGTATTGGCTCCATTGTGTCTCAATGGTTTCCTTCCATGAACCCGTTCTTGGCTAATGGTCTGTTCCCTCTGGTTTCTGGAATTTTGATTGGGTTTTTCCCTTTTGATGCCATTGATATCACCAACAGGTGTCTCTGCTTCCTCATGCTCTTCTCTATAACTTCACTTGTAGCCATAGGTTTATCTGTGGCTCGGTCCAATGTGTTAGCCTCATTCAGTCATTCGTGTTGGAAACTTTCAATGGTTTTACCTGCGGTTCCTGTTATGGTTTTGACACTAGGGTTTCATGTCATCACTCCTTTCATATGCAATCTCGCGGGGGATTCTGTTTCAGATGCTAGGAGAGCCATTCTTGTTGGTGGTGTTGTGCCATTACTGATGGTTTTGTCATGGAATCTCATTGTCTTGGGGCTTGCAAGAATCAATGTGCCTGTACCTTCTTCATCCATTGACCCAATCTCTCTTCTTCTATCTGTGAACCCTTCTGCTTTGTCTGCTGTTCAAGGCTTTGCTTTCTCAGCCTTAGCCACCAGTTTAATCGGATATGCTGTTAGCTTCCCTAAGCAGCTTCTCGATACATGGAAGCTTGTGTCTACGCAATCAAATGGAAATGGAAGAATTGGGTCTGTAAGTTTTACATCGAAGGAGTGTAATAGAAGAACTAACGGGAAAGTTTCATACAGTGAACCAGCAAGAGCTCGCGAAGGATTTGAAGCAATAGTGATGCTGTTTGTGCTCGGACTGCCAGCAATAATTGCAACATTCTTTCCATCAACGTTCTCGAGAGCTCTGGAGTTTGCTGGTGTTTATGCAAACTGCTTCCTCTTTGGTGTCCTGCCTCCTGTGATGGCTTATATTCAACAGTCCAGAAAGAAGCTCAGGTATCTTCACACATCTTTCTTTCTAGCAATCTATTTCTTTATGTGAACTATCTTTGCAGGATTGATATGAAACCAAAAGCTTCCAATTTTGCAGGTCTTGCGTTCTTCCTGGAGGCAACTTTACCCTTTTGATACTATTCGTAATCGCCATTATTCTGGGAATATGGCATTAGCTAGCCATCAATTATAGAACTGTAATGTTTGCATCATTCTACACAGACTTATGTCATGATCTGACTGTGCTAACTAGACGTTAGGAAAGCAAAAGGGCCGCCTACGTGGGGCATTCTCAAAGAATGCTAGAAGCCATTGAAAGTCATTTTTGCATAGGAAGATCAAATTCTACACTGGATGAAAAATATTATGTGTTTACCTGTGATTGTAGAGATACCATTGTCACATCCAGGGACTTAGATATTATATCAGATGATAATTGAAATATCGGATTTTACCAGATAACAACGTGTGCCCTCAAACACAAGTTCAATAGACTGACAATGCAGTGATAAAACTCTGTGGTTTGGCATTTATGGCTATCATGAACAGATACTGTGTTATAGCATAATCTCTCTTACAATGGTGATCTTGCAGTAATTAACGTCCGTTGTTGAGTAGAAACTACTTTCGTCCCTGAGACTACAACATAAGGTGCTTGGAAGGAAAAAACTATGGGTTCAGGTCGAAGTTTATCTCCAATAGGTTCTGAATTTTGGACAATGAATCGACCTTAAAATCAGGATGCAGACCAGAGACTGAAAAATCATCTGGTCCATACCTTCCAGTTTCATCTAGCAAGCAAGTGAATGCTCCAGCTCGTTTCCCACATGCTATCTGCAGAATCGAGTAAAGAAAAAACAATTACCAGTTGTAATGTTCTGTTAATAATCAATATGTGAAGAAACAGTCTTAGAGTTGGTAGGCAACCCTTCTGCATAGCAAATCTTAAAGCAATGGCATAAGATGGTCTGTGTTTAAGCTTCTTTTCATGGGCTTCAACGCAGATCTTCTTATGGCATTGCTTAAATGTTTTGCTATGCAGTAGGGTTTGCCTAAGGCTTGGCATTATGAGTGTCACTCACATCATCTTTTAAGCTGTCACCAACCATCATGACTTCATTAGGTTGGATGTCCCATGAAGAACATATATGCAACAGCGGGTCTGGGTTTGGTTTATATGGGCGAAACTCTCTGCCTAGTGCTGGAGAAAAGATAACCTATACAATGAAAAAAAAGTTGTAAGGAGCTGCCTCAGCTATCTTCTCTTTGATAATCAAAGCCAGCAAAGCTTCAACATACTTACCTCAAAACGTTGGTGGAAGATGTCGACTGCCTTCTTAACATTGCGTGTAATCAGCCCCCTCCTACAAAGCACATACAAAATTTAACAACACTTAGTTATCTGTTCAACATTGAGCATGATCATCAGGAAAAACAAACAAACATTATATGTAAAAAGAATCCGGAAAACTGACTTTATCTTTTTGGAATCAAGAAAGCCACATAACTCAGCAGCACCTGCAACAAAAGTTATTGCATTTTAGAAGAAAATTCAACCTCTAACGATCAAGGAAACAAATGACATTTAGTTAATCTTCATATGCTATATAGATTTTTCAAATGCAAATCATCTTCTAGTACTGAATGTTCAACAACATAAACCCAAATAGTGATGTGGGGACTCTAAGGAAAGCTCTCAAAAGACAAAACAAGCAATATGATTTAGTAACACAACAGAAGTCAAACCTCCATAAAAAAATCGCTAACACTTTCCGCAAATACATCTGCACAAACACAAACTCAAAAATCAACAAATCAAAGCCGGAAAATAATCCGTACCTGGCATGATTTGGAGCTGATCTATTCCTTGTTTCTCATAATCGGCAATGATTTCATACGCCTTCTGCTGTTTATCGGGACTCCATGACTCGATGTGATGAAGAATATCAATTCCAGTAGGACTCTCCGCCTTGATTCGCTTGTACTCATCTTCACCGAGGACAGACCTGTACATTGCGGCGAAATCAATGACCGGAACCGTTAGGGTTCCGTCCATATCGAAGACAACGCCTCTCAGGCGAGCTTTTACGTTCGTAGTTAAATTCGCCATGGAAATCGAACAACAAGAAGGTCTGTTGAGTGTGAGGGAAAGAAATGATCTTGATAAGAGGAAAGTCATGGAAAAATAAATGGTAAAGCCGAAACAGAAACTGAGAAAGAAGGAATATACGTTTTTCTAAACGGTTCTATTTTTAACCAATCCGGTTTGGTTAAATTGAAATCAAAGAAACTGATTCGTTTTTTTTTGGTTTACTTAACCATGTTTGTATAAGAGCTTAAGAATGGAAACAGAGACACCAACAATCTCAACAACAAAGGTTCTGCTGCTGCTTCTTCTCTTCTTATTTTCTTCCGCTTCTTCTTGGGTTCGTTCATTGGCTGCTCGGGAATGGTCCCTAGCCCGTCTAACTCGTCCCACCCGCCAAACTTTGAAGCTGTTTCAGATGAACCACGGTTAACTCCACGGCTAAATGATGATGGGTTGTACCGAACCCTGCTCATGATTCTTTCCACTTCTTCTTCTGATTCCTTCTCTATCCCAAATTGATTTGCTATTGATGTTCTTCTGCGTTTATCAAAACCAATCAACTTCTGGAAGGCAAAAAATAACAATGACGGCCCAATGGCTACGGCTAGTGACACTAGGAAAGCTTTTGGTCCGGTGCTGAAAAAAAGCGATAAGATGATGAACGGCAGGAGATATCCATACGACTTGAATGCCTAGAATTTGACAAAAATCCAAGAAACACAATAAAAGAACCGTAACACAACAACAAGAGAGTCCAAAACTAAATTCAGCTATCGATCAACAAGGTACTTTTCTAAGCTTTGAGCAGAAAGTTATTATCTTGGTTTAAGTAAGTAAGAACATCTCATTTTGAAATCAAAACTAGTTTCAATTTCACTGTATATCAATTAAATTAACCGATCAATCATGATCTTCATCTGCATAACTATATTCAGTAAGCAATTTCGATACTTTGTTAAATCCGCATTTGTAATTCAACAGTATATGCTTTTTCTTTTGTGAAGCCAATTTTATGGTGGAAGAAGCATAAACTTTTGAAATTAGCAGAAACTTAAAATACCTTAAGAATCCAGACATTATCTACAATTTCTTCTAAAATCTTCCACAGGTCAAGATTACCACTGCCATCACCACCACCACCCTCATCTTCTTCTTCGACATTATCCTCCAAGAGTTCTTCCCAAAGCTGCCGCCGTTTCCTCCCTCTTTTTCCCCTTTCCGTCCGTCCGCCATCTACGGCGGCGCAGATTCTATAGCTAAATCTCCGGGGATGTAGTGGCACCGAATCTACTGTAGAGTGTGGGGAATAGAAATAGAGGAGATGTGGACGAGAAGGGGAAGATTTAGGGTTTTGAAATCGCCGTACGCGGAGGCTAGGGAAGATAGACGGAGGAAGAAGAAGCGGAAGAGCTCCTCTATCCGCCATTAGAGTCTGGCCGCGAAGCGAGAACAGTGGAGAAATGTTCTGCGCAATGTCTGTTACAATGAACTTGCGCCACGTTGTCCTCTTTTCCTCCATTAAAAATCGAATACACTAAACCGGATTGGTCCAGGAGAATGTTCCAATTGAAAAATCCGGTTTAAGTTAGGGGTAATTTCGGAATCACATAGCTAAATGTGTCTTACCTGACACGCCTACGTGGATTCTCTGCTCTCTCCTTTTCTAGCAACCAGAGGGAGGGAGGGAGGGAGAGAGAGACGAAGCATCAAACAAGGAACAAACAAAAACCAGGAGAGAAAATCCGAGGGAAAACGCGAGAAAATTTCTTAGGTTTCTGTCGAGAATCTGCAGCTTTCTCGAGCAAATTTTTCCCCACACAACACTGGAAAGGAAAATTTTGAAGGAGGTTTCTCTGTTATCGTCAGCAAACGTGAATGTAGGCTTGATCGTCTGCTTTTTTGACGTCGATCAGAGATTTTTGAAGCTTGTTGAGAGAGAGAAAGTTGGTGAAATATCTGTTTCTGACTAATCGTAGGATCCATGGTGGGAAAATTTCCGAGAAAATATCTTGTAATTTGGTTCCCAGGGATTTTTTCAAATGTTTCTCCCGTTGGAAAATCTTCCAGTCGGGATCGTTTCTAGGAAAATCTGACCAGATTTGGCGGTGATAATGGTGCGAGGCTCTCTTCTCTAAGCTGCATTGCGTTTTTTTTCTTCTGTGTTCTTCGTTTTTTTCCCAGTCACCATAAATTTTCCTTATAGGATATATGAAATTTGTTTAAAAGCTGATTTTCATGCAGATTTCATTATACAAATGTGTGCAAAGAGAAAAACTAATGAAGCTTGACGCAGTTTTTCTTTCTTCTTCCTATTATGTTTTAATCAGGCTGCTTCAGTAAAGGTAGCTGTGGGTTCTAATGTCTGGGTTGAAGATACAGATGAAGCCTGGATAGATGGAGAAGTAGTCGAAGCTAACGATGAAGGTGTCAAAGTAAACTGCCAAACCAAGACGGTTAGCCTCTTTTCTCAATTTCGACGAGACATAGTTAAAATGATATTTGTTTACTTCTTAAGATACATAGTGATGGTTAGTGAAATAAAGGTGCTCATTTATTGTGATGCATTTTGTTTGTAGGTTGTGGCAAAGGTAAATGCTGTCCACCCCAAGGATCCTGAGTTTCCTGAACTTGGAGTGGACGACATGACAAAGCTTGCGTATTTGCATGAACCAGGGGTTCTTCTCAATCTAAAATCCAGATACAATGCAAATGAAATATATGTAAGCTTCAGCATATAAACCTTATCATTTTTCCTTCTTTTTTTCGTTACATTCACTTGTGAACCCTTAGCTCACTACCATTCCTTTGATTTAAGATTACTGCATAATTATAGCTATATCATCAATATGGTTTTTTTCTGAAGTCTCTGTAGCAAGCTAATTTGTTCTTGATGGTTACAGACATATACAGGGAATATACTGATAGCTGTGAATCCCTTTAAAAGACTACCCCATCTATATGGAAATGAGATAATGGAACAATATAAGGGCTCAGATTTTGGTGAGTTAAACCCACATCCTTTTGCGGTTGCTGATTCTGCATACAGGTAACCTTCTGTTTCGTAAAATGTACTTTTAATTACCGTCGCACTACCCTCACAACGATCAAGAATGTAAATCTAGAAAAATGATCACCGAGGGAGTAAGCCAGGCAATTTTGGTGAGTGGAGAAAGCGGTGCTGGGAAGACAGAGAGCACAAAGATGCTCATGCAATATCTTGCATACATGGGTGGAAAAGCTGAGAGTGAAGGACGATCTGTAGAACAGCAAGTTTTGGAGGTAGATAGACTATCAACATTCTTATAAAAGAGAGACTCGCTGAGTTTCAGCTGGAGATATCTTCTTACTCTGCGTTTATGTTCTGCAGTCGAATCCAGTTTTAGAAGCTTTTGGTAATGCAAAAACCGTCAGAAACAATAATTCAAGGTGACATGCTTTTTACAATTTTTTTTTCCAGTTTATATATTTTGTTAAAGCCAAAACTTGACATATATAGATCAATATCATATTGCAGTCGTTTCGGTAAATTTGTGGAGATTCAGTTCAATCATATGGGAAGAATCTCGGGAGCTGCCATTAGAACTTATTTACTTGAGAGGTCACGAGTTTGTCAAGTTTCTGATCCTGAAAGAAACTATCATTGCTTTTACATGCTTTGTGCTGCACCAGAACAGGTAAAACATGGTCCTTTCTATGGTTACATCAGGTCCAACATATGAAAGTTCTGTATGTCCAATGCTTGACCTCAGATGACCTTCATACTGACAAAACTAGCTTCTGTTTGAGATTTCAGGAAACTGAGCGGTATAAGTTAGGGAAACCAAGCACATTTCACTACTTGAATCAATCGAATTGCTATGCAGTGGATGCACTTGATGATTCCAAGGAATACATAGCTACGAGGAAAGCTATGGATGTTGTTGGGATAAGTTCTGAAGAGCAGGTACGTTCTGGTTATTCATTTTCTTTACCAGTAACGAAGAGAACTCTGCTTACGTTTTACTTTTGTAGGATGCAATCTTTCGGGTAGTTGCTGCTATCCTTCATCTAGGAAACATCGAATTTGAAAAGGGTGAAGAATCAGATGCTGCAGAACCTAAGGACGATAAGTCCCGGTTCCATCTAAAAGTGGCTGCAGAACTTTTCATGTAAATGTGTCATTATTCTGAGTTCTTTGGTTAATAGATTTCTTGTCGACAGGAGTTAGAACACTGATTTCTCTTTTCTTGGTAGGTGCGATGAGAAAGCTCTAGAGGATTCCTTGTGCAAAAGGGTGATGGTGACTCGTGGTGAAAGCATTACAAAGTCTCTTGATCCCGGTAGTGCAGCTCTAAGCAGAGATGCTCTTGCCAAGATTGTATATTCTAAATTGTTTGATTGGTAGGTTAACAATAATGGACTCTTTCCAAAGGTGATTAATATTATACTTAGACATTGAATTTTAAGAAGGTTAAAAAATTATTTCTCTCAGGCTTGTGACTAAGATTAACAATTCCATTGGCCAAGACCTAAGTTCTAAATACATTATTGGAGTCTTGGATATTTATGGATTCGAGAGTTTCAAGACAAACAGGTGCTTAACCGGTACGCTTTTGATTTCACTGAAATGTTAAATTTCCTTTGTGACTTGATTTGTAATTCTTATGTTGCGTCCTGCATATATATACTCTCTGAATATTCTTCTTCAAACACTGAGCTGGTGGTTTGTTGTTGAATTCCTTATCGTTTGATCACTTAACTAGTGTTCTTCGGTGGTTTGGGACAATATTAATATTCTCACTACTGATTGTTCCTAGTAGTTCTGTGGTAAAATTGATAGCAGTTTTCATGTTTTAGTTGCAATTACAATGTTGTCTCTCTCTTTGCACAAACATTTTGCAGTTTTGAACAGTTTTGTATAAACCTTACAAATGAGAAGTTGCAACAGCATTTCAACCAGGTTAGGGACTGGTACTCTTGACTGAGTATTAATTCTTGACTGATATGATTTTATAATGACTTTTATTCATGCATGTGTACGTTCCTCTCTCCTACAGCATGTGTTCAAGATGGAGCAAGAAGAATATACCAAAGAAGAGATTGACTGGAGTTACATAGAGTTCATTGATAATCAGGATGTCCTTGATCTTATAGAAAAGGTAAGTAGTAGCACAATGAGGTATTGTAACCCCTGATCTGTTTCCTAAGACATCATTATTGATTTCCAGTACCTAATATAGAATTGTTTCATGTCAGAAACCTGGTGGCATTATTGCCCTTCTTGATGAGGCTTGGTAATGCATCAAAACATCACTATCTTTCCTTTACTTCTTCAATAAGTGGCTGAGTTTTTGTTTTCCTCTACAGTATGTTTCCAAGATCGACGCATGATACACTTGCGCAAAAGCTATACCAGACATTTAATAGTCACAAGCGTTTTTCCAAGCCAAAATTGGCTCGTACAGACTTTACCATCTGCCATTATGCTGGTGATGTAATTGTTCTTATCAGAACATTTCAGATGGGCGTGCTTGGAATATTTGTCTTGAATATTGGCAAAAATGCGACTTGGTGTGATGACTTTTCTTCTTCAATCTCAGGTTACTTATCAGACTGAACTGTTTCTGGACAAGAACAAAGATTATGTTGTTGGAGAGCATCAATCTCTCATGAACTCTTCGGATTGTTTCTTTGTCTCATCGTTGTTCCCAAAAGCGCCCGAGGAATCCTCCAAAACATCCAAGTTCTCATCAATAGGCTCTCAATTCAAGGTCTGGAAATGATGTTAAATCAACAAATTCTTCTTATACTTTTTTATTCTTACCATGTACGAAAATGCAGCAACAACTACATTCTTTGCTAGAGACGTTGAACACCACAGAGCCGCATTACATACGTTGTGTCAAACCAAATAACGTTCTAAAGCCAGATATTTTTGAGAACGTTAATGTTCTGCACCAACTTAGGTGTGGGGTAAGCTTTATTTTTCAGAGAACCTTATGTTTTCACTTTTGCAACTGTAACAACTATTCGGCCATTACAAGAAGTTCTATAACATTCTTTTCTGACCCCAGGGGGTCATGGAAGCTATTAGGATCAGTTGTGCTGGGTATCCTACTAGAAAGCCTTTCAGTGAATTTCTAACTAGGTTCCGAATTTTGGGCCCAGAGACTACAAATAGAAGGTAGATTCACCAATACTTAACTTTTTTAATTAATCTTTCAATTCTCAGTTTAATGCTAATAGAAGTTAAGGTAAAATTAGACTCATATGAACCTTTTCTTCCTCTGGATTTTATGTTTATAGTTCCGACGAAGTCGAAGCTTGCAAGAAACTACTAGCAAAAGTGGATCTTAAAGGCTTTCAGGTGTGTTTTCCTTTTCTTATCTCACGGTTTCTTAATGACTGTTGTGATTTCTAAAAAAAAATAAAGAGTTCTGACATTTCCACTTCCGTTTGTTTTCTGAAAAAATAGATCGGGAAGACAAAGGTTTTTCTTAGGGCAGGTCAGATGGCAGAACTGGATGCTCACCGAGCTGAAGTTCTTGGCCATTCAGCACGGATTATACAGAGGAAAGTCCTTACTTATCAGTCTCGCAAAAAATATCTACTGTTGCAGTCCACTTCAATTGAAATACAAGCCTTTTGTAGAGGTAATACATGCTGTATGCAATTGCTGGTCAGGCAGATTGTTGGCTTCAAATATAGTTTCATGTCTTATCAGGCTTCTCCTAACTGATTGCAGGACATGTTGCACGCCTTCTGTTTGTGGCTATGAGAAGAGAAGCTGCTTCTTTGAGAATTCAGAAGCAGGCGCGGACATATATATCCCAGAAAGCCTATAAAAAGTTGTGTGTTTCAGCTATTTCTGTTCAGAGTGGGTTGCGTGCAATGGCTGCTCGAATAGAACTTCAATACAAAAGAAAGAGAAAAGCGGCAGTCATTATTCAAGCAAGTTTAAAGCCTTGATGACAATGATCCCTCCTTTTTGTATCTTTTGTCTGTCAAAAACGTGAATATGTTTGAGTGTCAATAACATTTAAGTTACTGATTTCACAGGCTCAAATCAGAAGATTTTTGTGTCGTCGGCAATATATGAGAATGAAGAAAGCAGCTATTACCACCCAATGTCGATGGAGAGTGAAAGTTGCACGCAAAGAATTGCGAAAGCTTAAAATGGTACTAATATTGGGAGCCCTTAGTTTCTCTTAACATATTTTTTTACAATCCTACCTTCCGTGAGATTTACACAAATCTTCAACACTGTTGCCAAGATTTTGAGAACTCGTATACTCCTAGATGCAAAATTTTTCTCTGTATTTTTTTATCTCTTACAGTCTTCTTTTCAGAACTCGATTCATATTTCGAGTGATATAATCCGTTTTATACAAATTCATTGGATCGTATGTATGTAGAGATTTCCAAATATTTCTTTGTCTTCCAGGCTGCTAAGGAAACAGGAGCCCTTCAAGACGCTAAGACTAAGCTAGAAAAGGAAGTAGAAGAGCTAACTTCATGCTTAAAGCTTGAGAAACAAATGAGGGTACATATCACACATTAACTCCCACGTTATTTAATGATATGTTATTTAACTATATTACTAGATCTTGTTTCTACTTCTCTTTCTGTGTGAGTCTCCTAATCTGTCTACTGATCTAGATGGAGCTCGAGGAAGCCAAAACTCAAGAAGTCGAAGAGTTGCAATCAGCTTTAAATGATATGAAACTTCAGCTCGGAGAAACTCAAGAAACCAAAAGTGAAGAGATCTTGAAGTTGCAGTCCGCTCTACAAGACATGCAGCTAGAATTTGAAGAACTTACCAAGGAACTGGAGATGACAAATGATCTTGCTGCAGAAAATGAACAGCTGAAGGTAAGGTCACAAAGATTTTAAAATATAACTTTTTGCTCCTTAGTATTCTTCCGTCTATGGGTTGAAGGTTACAGATTCAAATATATAATCACTGTTTCTCTGAATCTTTTTTTTTTTACTTCTAAGGAGTTGGTGAGCTCGCTACAAAGGAGAGTTGATGAATCCCAGACTAAATATGAAGAAACAGGCAAGCTAAGCGAGGAACGAGTAAAACAAGAGGTTCCCGTCGTCGACCAGGGTGTAATCATCAAACTCGAAGCTGAAAATCAACAACTGAAGGTAGGAATTTTTGATATTGGTTTCTGTATCACCACCATCCAGATTCGTGGAAAAAGAGTTCTGTTTGCAGAATGGATGTTTCTCTCGATAATTAATTTTATCAACCACACCATTTCGTAGGCATTGGTTAGTTCATTGGAGAAGAAAATCGATGCATTAGATCGAAAACACGATGAAACAAGCTCAAACATAACAGAGCAGTTGAAGGAGAGTGCTTCGTCTGACTATGAGGTTGTGAGTAATCTTGCAGCTGAGAATGAACGTCTCAAGGTAAAGTTGTAAGGATGTAGCTTGATTCATGCTCCTTTAGTTTTTTCAGGGTTTTTTTTAGTTGACCTCATGTATGACACTTCTCAGGCACTGGTAAGTTCGTTAGAAAAGGAAAATAACGAAAACGATTGGAATGATTCATCAAGTGGGCAAAAGGAGGAGGCATACATGCTGAAAGAAGAAAGATTAGCAGAGGATTTTTCGGTTGATAATGAAATGACCAACAAGCTTGTCGCTGAAAACAAGGAATTATATGTAAGTTGTTCACAAAATGTATCATTTTCCATGAAAGTTTGTAAGTTATGTCTCTCTTAAAATATTTATTGAAATTCCACAGGATCTGGTAGGCTTGTTGGAAAAAAAAATAGAGGAAACAGAGAAGAAGCATGAGGAAGCAAGTAGACTTTGTGAAGAGAGGCTTAAGCAGGTTATGGACGCAGAGACAAAACTAATCGAGTTAAAAACATCAATGCAAAGGTTATCCGATTCGTATTCTTTTTTTTTTTTCAAAGTTTCGATCATCTATCTTTTCCTTGCCATGTGTTTGCATTCGCAACAGTTACTATGTATGCATTACATATTTTCTCTTCTATATAGGCTCGAAGAAAAGGTATCTGACATGGAAACAGAAGACAAAATTCTTAGGCAGCAAGCACTGTTTAATTCAGCTTCCCGGAAAATGTCACCCCAAGTATCATTTTCAGGGCCCCCGGTAATTTTTTTTGCAATTCCTATTCTTATATAGAATATTTTAAGAAAAGTCTTAACCTCTTCCTTTTTCACATACCTCTCGTAGCCATTGGAGAATGGACATCATGTAAGTGGCGAACTAAATGTTCTTGTATACACTTAATCATCCTCGCAAGTCTATTTTACTATAGGTTTCTAATAGAGATCTCTTGCGTACAGGAATCATTTGCTCCTATACCATCAAGAAGGTTTGGGACAATATCTTTTAGACGATCTCGAATTGAACGGCAACCCCATGTATTTGCCTTACTAAAACATCAGTCATAACATTGTGATAGGTGTTTGCTTTGGTTAATAGTTATGTCGTGCTTCTATGATTTAGGAATATGTTGAGGTCCTTCTCAAATGTGTCTCACAAAATATCGGTTTCAGTCATGGAAAGCCTGTTGCAGCATTTACAATATACAAATGTCTCATACACTGGAAAGTATTCGAAGCAGAGAAAACCAGTATCTTTGACCGTATTGTTCCTATTTTTGGTTCTGCTATAGAGGTAACTTGAAGTTTTTACATATTGTCGCTTTGTAGTCTTTATGGTCTAGAATCAATGGGAATGTGTGTCTTAACAATATTTCACAGATAATCTGACTACGTGAAACATCAAAGCATAAATATTTCGTAGTTTTCCTGGGACGACTTAGACTTGATTTAAATTGTAGTTGACATCATGCTTCGCTTTCTGTCTATTTTTAGAACCCGGAGGATGATAATCATTTGGCCTATTGGCTAACAAACACATCTTCGCTACTATTTTTGCTTCTAAGAAGCTTGAAAACCCATAGCACAACCGGTGCAAGTCCAAGAAAACCTCCTCAGCCAACTTCATTTTTTGGGAGGATGACACAGGTAACAAGATCTCGTTCATTGCCTGCAGGAATATCCTTAGCATACTAACGGCCGTAAAGCTTTAACTTCTGTATCTTAAGGGACTTCCTCTAATATGACTGCTACATGTTTTAGGGTTTCCGTTCACCCTCTTCGGCCAGCCTTTCAGGTGATGTAGTGCAACAAGTAGATGCTCGATATCCTGCTTTGCTTTTCAAGCAGCAGCTTACAGCGTATGTTGAAACGATGTATGGAATAGTTCAAGAGAATGTGAAGAGAGAACTAGCGCCTGTGCTTTCGTCCTGCATTCAGGTATCCTGCAATATAAATCAATGTTCTAAGATTATGATCTCTGCAAGATAAAGTCCTCTCACTTATTAGTCCTCAACTAATGGTTCAGGGACTGAAAGATTCATCATATGAATCCTCTGCAGAGAATTTAGCAGCTGAGTCATCTGAACAGAATTCACTTGCAAAGCCATCTGAAGAGAATCCACCGGCAAAGCTGTCCGAAGATAATGCACCAGCAAAACCATCTGAAGAGAATCCACCTGCAAAACTATCTGAAGAAAATTCTCCAGCAAAGCCATCTGAAGAGAATCCACCAGCAAAGCTGTCTGAAGATAATGCACCAGCAAAACCATCTGAAGAGAATCCACCTGCAAAACTATCTGAAGAAAATTCTCCAACAAAGCCATCTGAAGAGAATCCACCGGCAAAACTATCTGAAGATAATTGTCCAGCAAAGCCATCTGAAGAGATATCACAGGCAAAGCTATCTGAAGAGGATCTACAGTCAACGTCATCTGAAGAGAATTCACCAACGGAAACTTGGCAAGATATCGTATATCTTTTGAATCGGGTTCTCGGCAGATTAAAGAAAAATTATGTAAGGATTTGTCTGTATTTGAGGATGAAAGATTGTCTTTGCTTCTGTATACTCCTCAAATTCACCTCTGAAAAAACTGCTTTCAGGTTCCTCTATTTCTTGCTCAGAAGATCTTCAACCAAACTTTCCAATACATGAACGTTCAAGTCTTTAACGGGTAACTTTTCTACATTCCCTTGTTAGCCCTTAACGTTGATAAAATTCTACATCAAACTCAAAGTCATGTTCTAACTAATGCAGTCTTGTGCAACGAGAATGCTGCACATTCCACATGGGCAAAAAGGTGAATGCTTGGTTAAATGAACTGGAGTCATGGTGTAGCCAGGCCACCGAAGAGGTTAGTTCAGTCGTCTTACATGATCTTAGTAACCAAACCGTTTTGTTCACTTCATTTCACTTGTCAATTTAATTCTCCTGAATGCAGTTTGTAGGATCTTCTTGGGATGAACTCAAACACACAAGACAAGCAGTGATTCTCTTGGTCCGTCTTTTATAGAAACCAAATTACAGAAACTTAAGTTAACATTACAACATTCTCCCTTCTTTCTTTTTTCCTGAATTCATCACTGGATTCCTCTTCCAGGTTACAGAACAGAAGTCCACAATTACATATGATGATCTTACAACTAACCTCTGTCCGGTAACTGTCTGCTTCTCTAATCAAAACACGCCTGAAGAATCGGATTTGTTCTATTGACCTTCTTTTGGTCTCTATTTTTATTCTCTCAGGCTCTTAGTACTCAGCAGTTATATAGAATATGTACCCTCAGCAAAAATGATGACCATGAGGATCAAAATGTATCTCAAGACGTACGTTTGTGCTGTTAACATCTCTCTAACAACTCCCTCCAAGTTCCCATGAACCAAAATACATATGCTAATCTTCAACATATTTGGTACAGGTGATCTCCAGCTTGAAGCTACTAATGACCGATGAAGACGAAGACAGCCGTTCGTTCCTGTTAGACAATGATTCCAGGTACTAAAACATGCCTAAATTTCTCCAAATATGGTGGTCAGATATCATAATTAACCAAACATAACATCTTGAGAAATGTATATTGTGAAATTCAGCATCCCCTTTGAAGCCGATGAAATCTCCAGTTGTATGCAAGAAAAAGACTTTGTCAATGTAAAACCATCGGCTGAACTCGCTGAGAACCCTAACTTCCACTTTCTAAAGGACTGAGAGATTCGATTATTTATGGCAATGAAACAAATTGTATAGTAGTCCCTTGCACAGCTTTTACGGTGTAGTAGAATCTTTGATAGGTTTCTTCTTTTGAGCTCAAGTGTAACTGTGTAAGGGCTCATTCTCTTCTTTTGATTTGATTCTTCTTATTTGTCAATCATTTACTTCAGGTGGTTAGGTTAAAGCCTGCCAATACTTTACTTGTAGATCTCTCTATGTATAACACAAACTTTGTAACAGTTTCGTAAAATATGTTGAGTGAGGCGGGTTGTTAACACACGTATGTAACAAAACACATTTACTAAATTTTAAAATAGTACTACGTGGCTGCCCGGGCATAAGTATTATATGAAGATTTAACTATAGTGTTTTTTTTTTTATGTTTATTTATCAAATAAAGTATTTTAAAGTTATAAAAAAACAGACGGTTTATTTTGTTGGGTAGTTGGATCCTGGAAACAATCTGATCACACTTTTGGACTTGGCTGGGTTTGTCGGAATTCAGGAAACGAAGTAATCTTGCTGGGGGCTAAAGGCCATCGTCGAAGTTTGTCACCACTGCATTCAGAGTTGGAAGCTCTGCTATGGGCGATGATTGAACTGCACAACCGAGGAATAGATTGTCAGACTTTCCAGACGGATTGTGCGAAATTAACAAACATCATAAAACAACTGGATGACTGGCCAGCCTTTCATACACAACTACAAGATTATCACTTGCTTTTGGAGTTCTTCCCGAATTTCTCTTTGACACGTATCCCACGTACGGCGAATTTAGTAGCCGATACTTTGGCGCGAGGAGCACGATCTTTACAGCATGATTTTATTTTTGTAGATTCTCGTCCCCCAGATTGGTCATCTGATTTGAGGGATAACTTTTGATTATTGTGTGGTTGGAAAAAAAAATTATCAAAGAAAAATTTCTATTAATTGGAAAGTAACTTTAGTAAATTTTTTTTTTTATTATTTTATTGGTTAAAACATATGACATGGTTTTGATTAGAAGGTAAGAAAAAGTGATAATATACACAATTTGACGTTAACTAAATGAAAAAAACTCGACTAAAAGCTTGACTAAAAATATAACCTTGACTATGAAAACAATAATAAAGTCTTCAAATTTATAAAAAAAATTGATACATTTGTCAGTGAAAATAAATAAGGAGTTATATTAATTATATTTCTAGATAAAAGTATTTTAAATCTGTATATTTTTTCTTATATAGCAACATTTACCCAATAAAATATGTCCGAATAATGTTAGGGATATATTATTATCAATCTAATAATGTTATATACTAATTTTTCTGCCGTATACACATACAAAATTTGATTCTTAAAAATCAGGTACAAAACAAAATTTGGTTTATACATGTTTAAAAATTTTGGACTATTCTACTTGTCTAAGTTGATGATAAGACACAAAACCCAACTAAGCATAATAGAAAGTAAATGGCTAGAGCTATGGGATCCCACGTCAGCTATCCCAGATATGTCTATCTCGTCCCCAAATAGACCTTTAAGAGAGTCTTTGCGATCAGATTTGCCATCGCCAACACTTAGAAAAAACGATACACTATAGCGTTGATTCCGGCGACGACGTCCGCAACGAAGTCATCCTAATCGCCATAAGCGCTCTTTATTTAGTTAGATCTCTTGAAAGTAACCCTACCTCAAACTTTATACTAATGATTCTCTTGGATTGAATAATTATATTTTAAGAAAATGAACTACTCTTTGATTCATTGCTATTACTCTCACTATTAGGGTTTAATTTTTAGATTGGAGAGGTTGCCTATAGGAGGTCTTGCTTTATATCTCATCGAAATTCTCCCGCCAGAGGAAACATAGTAAAAGGAGAATAAATCAGACTGTCGGTTGATATTAACTAATTTCTCTCAATTAAATTGATTTAACTTCACACCGCATTTCGTAAGTTTGTGTTTTTGAATTGAAATGCCCAAATAGGATAACCATCCAAAACATTTGAAGCTTATAACAGGGCTAGTTCCATGGTTTGTGCTGGTCTTAAACTATTTTTTGGTTTGAGAGTTATCATCATAGTGTTCCCACATTTATATATCTCACTGGCATAATCATTTCTTATTGTATGTATATGCGTATGTTTCTCATTAGTGTTTGTAATTTCTTAACAATGTCTCATCAGGTTGATTCAAAATATATGAGAACAGACACAGCTTAAGGAGCAAAGCACACAATCTTGGAAGCTTTCAAGATGGCATGATGGATTTCATCTGAAGCTGAGTGACTTGCATGACTTTGTTGGAGGTAAAGAAGAAAAACTAAACCAATAATAAGAGACAAATGTTTTCACCAAATTACAAATGAAATACTATCAAAGAATATAGACAATCTTTTGACGACACTATGTATCTTCAGTCAACTAACATGCATCACTTCATAAGTAACTAATATTTCTTTAACTAAATAAACTGACCTTCCATTGTATCTGAACGGTTGTCCAATATATTTGGATTTGATATTTCTCATGCTCTCAAAAGAGAAGACATAGACAAATGTATATTTTCTGCTCTCCATTTCTTCTTCGTCTTCGACAAAGTAAACTGCAGTAGCAACAAAAAAAAAGAGAAGAAAAACCCTTTAGAAACAATTTATCATCAGACTCCACCAATAGAGAGGGGACATTAAAATACTCCAAGGATTTGAGATTTTCTTAAGAAAAAAAAATCAATGGTTATAGAAATTAAGCCGAAAGGGTAAACAAACTGTAAAAATGCAAAAATCAAGATGTTTATTTGATACTTATATTAAATGATTTTCATAAATCTTCTCTTGTTTGTCTAACCTTGCGTTTCTGCAGATCTTCGTCGAACTGTCGGTGTCTTCTTCTTCCTCTTGCTTCTACACTTTCTCATTCATCCAACATTTCTTACGTTGAATGATCCAATCATGTACCATAGTAGACTCCATCAGCAATGATACCACCAAACCATATTGACAGTTAACATACTGATCCAAGCCCAACCATCCTTGAAAAATTCCAATCATATTGATCAAGATCTTACACCACCTTTTGGTAGATTTTTGTTTAATATTATAAAAATTCAGATAAGAACTCAACCTTTGTTTGACAGATATGTATCCACATCGACAAAAGAGATCTTTGAAATACATATCCGATCTGGAGATGCTACTATCTTTATCCAAAGAAAATCCTATGTCGAAAACAAAGAAGATAAATATACAGTTTTGTGGTAGCGAAAATTTTTTGTTTCAGAATAATGTCAAAGTGGGTCGAGACCTTTACTAGCGAAATTCTCTTTCACGACAAAAAATCCACCAGGTTATAGACAGATATGAGGTCGAAGGAGAATACCACATGAAGTTAACTATAAAAATTATGGTTACACTTGAGTTGTAGTAGAGAAAGAAACCTCACATTGTGAAATGGGACATAAGAAAAAAGGTCTTTACCTTTGCTCGGTTAAAGAAAGATTCAAAGACATCGTCAGTAAGATGCCCAATGAACCATTGAACCCATATGCCATCATATAGTCCAACAACTAGAGTAAATTCCTATGATTTTGTAAAAACATTCACACACCAAAAGTTATGTATCCGCATCGACGAAAGAGATCTTTGAAATACAGATCCGATCTGGAGATGCTACTATCTTTATCCAAAGCAAATTCTATGTCGAAAACAAAGAAGATAAATATACAGTTTTGTGGTAGCGAGAAATTTTTGTTTCAGAATAATGTCAAAGTGGGTCGAGACCTTTATTAGCGAAATTCTCTTTCACGACAAAAAATCCACCAGGTTATAGATAAATCTGAGGTCGAAGAAGAATACCACATGAAGTTAACTATAAAAATTAGGGTTACACTTGAGTTGTAGTAGAGAAAGAAACCTTACATTGTGAAATGGGACATAAGAAAAAGGTCTTTACCTTTGCTCTGTTAAAGAAAGATTCAAAGACATCGTCAGTAAGATGCCCAATGAACCATTGAACCCATATGCCATCATATAGTCCATCAACTAGAGTAAATTCCTATGATTATGTAAAAACATTCACACACCAAAAGTGAAGAAAACAAAGGAAAAGATAAAATAAAGAAAGCAGCAAAAAAGCACCTTAAGAACAATATACACAGGAAAAGTTTGTTGCTTTGTGAATCTCTAAGACTCTAACCTCGTAGATGCCATTGTGTCTCGTGATGCATCCAAAAAATGCGCAACGGGCTCAAAAGTTCAATTTCGTATCAAAAGATACACAATACGAAACGATTAACAAAATGGTGACCTAATAGTGACATAACATAAAGAAGAGACCTTAAACTATAGAAATCAAAGTCAAGCTTAGACCTAGTTGAGTGGTATGACTCTAGTTGAGTGTTTTTTCTATAAAAATGAAGATTAAGTTCTTGGTTGCATGTAGGACCATATTTATACATCTAAATAATCTTGTTAGTCAAGGCAAATTGAATTTTTGTTTCCTTAATTATTTCCATATTTATTTACCAAAATTATTGTTAGTACTCATTGTATTTTTATGTTTCCATAATTAAAAAATTCAAATAAAAATCAATCAATTTTATTACCTAAATAATTAAAATTTCATAATCCCACATTAGTTGTAGCAAAAGAATAAATATCATTATTAATTATGGTTTTCAAATTTATTGACCAAAATTTTAGTACATTCTCATTGTAGTTTTATATTTCTATAACTAAATAATTTGAATAAAAATCAATCAATTTTGATATCTAAATAATTTAAATTTCGTAACCCCACATTCGTTACTCAAAAAATATCATTATTAATTATGATTTCCATTTTTCTCAACCGAAATTTTAGTACATTAAAAAATAAATTATATTTCCCTAATTAAAGAATTCGAATAAAAATCAATCAATTTTGTAATCTAAATAAATCAATTTTCGTAATCCAACATTAGTTGCTCAAAAAAATAAATATCATTTTTTGGGTCGAAAAAATAAATAAAAAATCACTAAAATTAAAAACTCATCAACCAATCAAATTATAACGTTTAATTCTTGAACTCACCTATGAACGACATGCGGACAAAAACAACTTAAGTCACTTTTCTTTTAATATATAGTAGGATAATTAGAACTTAAATGTTGAAAATAGTGTTGGAGGTGGATTTTGCACCTCCTGCAGTTACAGATCCGTGCAGTAAGGAAGGCCCATCAAGAAAAGGGCCCATTATGCCAATAACTCTAGGGGAGGAACAAATAATGTATCTGAAGCAAAGCAACGGAAGTTAGAGACCAATAATATATTGTAGAGTGATTTACATTATAAAGCACTTTTTGGTTTTTAATGAACAAAAAGGACACATCTGGGATATAGGACACTTTTCTCAGTTTTTGAGATAAATTTGGAAAATTTCACCCTTCAGCTTCACACAAGACGCGCACGTGTGCAGTGACTTCGTGGACAAGTCCATATTTTCTTGACTATTTTCGTGGACATTAATTTTCATGAATGATGTTGCAAGTGGACATGTCCAATTATTAGTGTCTTAAATTGACATATCTTTATACACAATAAAATTATTAATAAACATGTATATTATACAATAAATTTATATATATTATGATTTTTGCTTATATTTTACATAATAGCTCATTTTTAAACATTCATTAATAACAATTCACATTGTAATTTATTTAAAATTTTAGGTTTTATGAACTTTTCAACTATGAACATGTCCACATTAACATATTCATATGGATGTGTCCACTATATTTGTAAATAAATCACTTCTCACTTAGAAATATTGTCGAACACTTTGTGTGCGTGTTTCACATTTTATCTCATATGTTTTCATCTCCATATCTCTCGTCTCTCTCTTTGTTCGGCTCTCACTAAATCCACAAACAATGAAACCAAAAAACTAAATCCAAATCAAATTACAATATCATGCTTACTTATTACAATAAGCTCATCCACGTAGACACCACACGTGTTGTCTCGGCAAAAGCTTGAGGTATACAAACTTGAGGTGTACAAAATTGTAGATCTACAATTTTGTCTCTGTTAATCCACCTTGTCTGAATCATTTACTATCGAATGATCCACCTAATTTGAAAATTGAATAACAACACAATATAATTACAACATAGTTTTTTATTTTTAAATGAAATTAATAAAACCAGTTGATCTAAGATGTACAAGAGAAGAAAGAGAGAGATGAAAAGAGAGATGGACGAGAAGAGAGGAAAGATAGAAAAATAAAATAAGGGTAATTTGGTAATCTCAAAGTGAAAAAGTACCTCTTGACATTAAAGTGTCTTGAAATCTAAATCCAAAATGAAAAAGAGCCCTATAGTGTAAATATTTCTATATTGTACGACGATATGACATCATTCTCTGCTAAAAAGTATAGAAGCAGCAAATTGCAAGTTAAAAAGTGAGGAAGGGCAACAAGACTGAGTTGGACAGAGAAAGCGACTCTCTTTGATCCACCTAAAGCACTGAACACCCATCTCCGACCAAGAGCACGTTTCGAAAAATGTGTTAGGTACAGACGACAGACCTGCACACTCTGATTAAAGTCTAATTTTATGTTGGTTCGTTGATCGCAAAAGAATGAGAAAAACATATAAAAAGAGAAAAGGCGAAAAAAAATTGAGAGGAGAACCCTTTGTAGCAATAAATAAAGGGAATCAAATAACCGAAAACGATATCCGCACCTAAGAAAGAATAGATAGAATCGAATTAGAACTTGACCTCAAACCATATATGAAGCCAAGACTTTATGTTTCCTCCTAAACAATATATCTTCATATTTTCAATAAAGATCCATCTTCCATTTTACATCTTTGCTATTATGAGTTTTTCTCTGGTCCATCTAACCACTCTTCCGTTTGAATATCTTTGTTTAATTTGAAATCAAATTTCAAAAGTTGACTTCGTCTGTGGGGAGAGGTATATGAGTACTCTCGAAATAAGCAGATAAGCATAACAAAAAAGAAGGAGAAACGCCCCCACGGGACCACCCTCCCGTATAGTAACCAGTAACATGATCATCGAAGGAATATATTTATCAAGAGGACCGCCAGGAGACTTCGACGTCACGTTCACCAAAATCGACACTGGAAATCTCGACAAACCACACAACGATCCCTTGTTAATCACACTTTTCATAGCTGGATGACAAATCATGCGGGTCCTAATCGACACTAGAAGCTCCGTGACGTAATTGCTAAGGACACCCTGCGAGGGATGGATGTCTCAGGCGTTAAAATAAAATTAGCCATGAGGCCACTCACCGGATTCAACAGAAGAACCACCAGGTCATTAAGAACAATCAAGTTACCCGTTTTCGTCATTGGAATAACTAAACTTGTATCAATATTCAGCGAAATCGTGGGGACACCATGACACCACAATATGACGATTGTCCCATCAACTTACCATCAGTTTTTAGAATTCACTAGCCCTACAGGGACCCGAACCAACAAAGGAGACAAAATAATGGCAAAGAGGTGTTTCCTCGACGAGCATCGCCTTCGGGTACCGTCTCGCATCGCCTCCATCACAAACTCAAAGGATGACCCCTTCCTCTGAGCACCATAACAAGAGGAGGTCGTACAAGAAAACATTGATTCCTCTGACTCCATGCGGTGTGATGGAATTGGGGATGCCGTTTCTTCGAGACTCAAGCAGGAGCATCCGAATTTCCAAGACCAAAATATCTTAACCTTCGCGTGGAAAACCAAGCGAAATGCCAGGGATCGACCCCATGATCGCCTACCATGAACTCAATGTGGACCCCACCACAAACAAATTAAACATAAGAGGAGAAAACTAGGACCTAAACGGGCATAGGCAGTAAACGACGAGGTAGAGTGATTATCAAAGCGGGGTCAATCTCAGAGGTAAAGTATCTCGAATGGCTCGTGATTCCTATCGTCGTGAAAAAGAAAAACGGCAAGTGGAGAGTATGCTGGAAAAAACGATAGAAGTCTACATCGATGATATGCTGGAAATCCAGCTTCGCAAGCAATCATGTCCACCACCTACATGATTGCTTCAACACACTGAACATATAAACCCCACAAAATGCACCTTTGGAGTCATCTCAGGTGAATCCCTCGGCTACATAGTAACTCAAAGGGGCATCAACGCCAATCCCAAGAAAATAACATCGATTTCGGAGTTTCCCTCTTAAAAAGTCATCCGCAAAGTACATAGACTGAGTGGACGAATAGCGGCTCTCAACCGCCTCATATCGAGGTCCACCGACAAATGTCTCTCACTTTATTAAATCTTGAACAGGAACATGCGATTTGAGTGGGATGATAAGTGAGAAGAAGCATTCACTCAACTCAATAAATATCTAACGACGACACAGGTCCTAGCCAAACCAGAAGATCAAACGATATGATCCTAACCACATTATCTCTTAATCGAGACAATCTGATTGAGGTTTTTATGAATATAAAAATGTACAAGGATGGATCCGACTTCAAAAGAGCTTATGGAGGTAATTTCAGTCAATCTTATGATCCAAAGCATGTTTTTAGTCATGCCATATTTTCCCAGGAGCGAACTCGAATTGAGAATGGTTGGATCGGCCTTCGACTCAGCCAAAATAAGCTAGTTCGTCCATCCGAGTATCTACAAGCATCCAACTTCGACCAAGCAACCTTAATTCCATCAAAAAATATCAAGATAATGCCAAAAAAGTGATGGTCGAAGACATGCCAAGAGACAATCCACAAGATATTTATTCGGTTAGAAACATTAATATGGTCAAGTCTTTATTTTTGGTTTTTATGTTTCTTATTTTTAGAACATTTAACATTATGCAACTCTTTAAAAAGGCCTAAGGAAGCCACGGAAGTACCACAAAGCTTTTATCGAACAATTTTCGAAGTTTCTTGCTTTCTATTCCTAAGAGTGATTCTCAGAATAAAACAAATTGATATGTGATATTGAAGCTATCTCGGCAGTATCAAGTATTTTCTGCCAATATTTGTGTTGCCACTCTACCAAATTCTAACTTTTTCAACGTTTATCAAGGTGCCCTAATAATTTTAGGTCTTGAGATCTATTATCGAGGGGCTGACGAGGTTGAAGGCTAAAGTTCCCACCCTCTAGAGTTCTGATTTGTTCGTGAATCACACACAATCTTTTCGTCTAGGAATTATCGTTTACTCTTCCGGAGATTGATCCATATTGACGATCATATTATTTGGTATGAAAGCAATCTCTGGAACTGGTTTTCTATCATCTTCCCATCTTCTCATCTTTTCAACTTCTAAAAAAGGAAAATAAAAATAGAAAATAAAAGATAATGTAAACTTTGAAAAATGCAAATGACATACTCTTTGTCCAAATCTTAATGAGAGTGATATAGCAGATTATGGATAATCGGTTTGGAGCATTACATAAGAGGCTAGATCAATTGGAGACAAGAAGAAGACATTATTAGGCTAGACATGAAAAACGTGAACCAAGAAGTACCTTCCAAGATGGATGGTATGATGAGTTTAAGGAGAAACTTGAACATGCTTTAATGGTTGAGCAGCAACTCAGCAGTAGGAGAACAAGTTGTTCCTCTATTGGTTATGGCTCATCTAGCAAGAAACCAATATGTTCCATGGAGAAGAAGACACTCCCAACAACACGATTAGATCAACAAGTATATGAAGAAAATTTTGAAAAGGTTTATGCGCCCTTGTTGGAAGAGTAATAAAAAGAGATTGTGCATATTGATCCTATTCTGGAAACACAACCAAAGGTTATTGAAAATTTAGATTCTATGAAGAAAGCTCGACAGGAGAATGAAGAGACTACAATGGAGAATCTGATTCAGAACAAAACCAAATGCGACGATACTTATGCTCTTTCAAGGATTTATTCTCAACATTCACGACATGGACCATATGTTCTACAATTTGAGTGACTGAAAGAAATTGAATATGGGAATAAGAATTTTATGGAAGTTGATTACAAAAGTAGACATGGAGTGGAGACCATGAAGCTGAAGGGAGAAAAAAGTTAACCAAGACATACGTGCATTTAGAATGTCATATCTCGACAACCAAGAGGACTTTCGACATGAAAAAAACTGATATGAATTCTACACTCAACAATGCTTTGAGGCCGAGTAGAATCAAATTAAAATCCTCTCGAAATAGGAATGCAAATACAAACTGGAGGTTCTCCAGCCCATCCAATTGCAAGTATTACCACTTTGAAGCCAAATCCAGCCCAACCAAAGGGCATTTTACACAAGAATCAGCTATATAATTCAAGAGGGATCCCTTATGGATCCAACGAACATAAGATCACATAAAATAGTCTCCTGATGGTCAAGTTATTACCAATCTTCTAAAACAAGTCGGTTTGAGTTATTTCCAAGAAATGTTTAAGTCTGAATAGGTTGGAGGATTGCAGACTTATTTGTGGAGACCTGGAGGAAATTTCAATAAATTAATCACCTATCAAAAGCACTCTTATCAAGCTAAAGCACTTACAATTTTCTGAGACACTTATGTTCTCAAATTTTGGAGCTGGCTATAAGTTCTCAACCATATCGAGTTGTGGAAGCCACCTGATGGTCTAATGGAAATTGTGAATGTTTTTGGTTAACCGAAGCTATGCAAGAATCACCCGTTTGAAATAATATAGTTGGATTTGAGGAAAATCCTTTTCAAGAGGGAGAGGATGATATAATCCTGATCAACTTATCTCTTGATCCAGACAATCTGATTAAGGCCTTTACGAAGCTGAAAATGGACAAGAATGGATCCAAATTTAAAAGAGCTTATGGAGGTAATTTCAGTCAATCTTATGACCCTAATGATGTTTTTATTGGTGCCATATTGTCCTAGAAAAAAGCTAGAATTGGAGATGGCCGAATAAGCCTTTTAGTCGGCCAAAATGAGCTAGTTCGTTCACCCGAGTATCTGCAAGCATCCAACTTCGACTAGGCCTTAGAAAACTGATTTATTTGCTTAATTTCATCAAAAAATATCTAACTAATAAAAAGGAGAAGATTGTGGCTTCTAAACATATCCACGTCAGATTCTTTTGAAACTCTATCTAGCTGCCACATCATCAATTAAGAAAGAAAAAATCTAATAATATTTATCATTGGCTCTCTCTTCTAGTTTTACGATCTTTAAATGAGGCTTAAAACCCGTTACACCTTTTTAGTATTCCGGCTTTATTTCAGGTTATGAAAATTCAGATCCACAACCTCCATTCTTAAATGTCATCGAAGGAAAAGCAACAAAATAGAATTCTGAAGACAAATCATGAGTGGACAAAAGAATCAAGATGGGCTTTCAAAGCGGAGGCACTAAGCAGGTAAGTTTAAGAGATTTTCGAGGTTTTTATTTTCCGATTTATTTGTTTCTAGGTTTCGTCTTCATATCTGGGAACACGTTTAAGGTTGATGAAGAGAAGAGAGCTCCAAAGAAATCACATAGAAGAAGAGCTCACTGCTTCAATTACCTTCTCCACTCTTCCGATTCATTAGGATTTTCTCTCCTTTCTCCATTTTAGTTGTGTAGCTCTCGCGAATCTCTCTGTCTCTCTCTCTCTTTCTCTTTGTCAAAAGCTCATTACTTTTGTTGTGGGTTTTTGTTGCTTTACGAATCTGATTCTGAAATTCATCGAATTTCTGTGTGAGAAATGGAAGAAGGAAGCATCTTCAAATCTCTATTAACGACTCTTCAGTGGTGGGATTTCAATGTCACCATCATCATCATGAACAAATGGATCTCCCAGGTATTATTCTGATCTGTTTTAATCTTCTGACAGTGGAATTTGTGATGTTTAGCTTTTCCATTTGAATTTGATGAGTGATATGTGGCTTCAGACAGATTTTGATGATGGTATGTCTACGAAAGTGGTATGTTGGTTTTCCATATGACTCGTGCTTTATTGTCGGTGCAGATTGTAGTTTGACTCATGGTTCTATTCAGAAGAATAGTTTTAGCTAAGCTTCGGACGCCTCTGATCATCAAACTTAGTTCTTAAAAGAAATTCTATCATCTTTCATGATGGGAGCTGAATGAAACTGTAAATTTAGATGTTACCTTTGGTTTTTAATGGGTATGTTTAGGTTCTTTTACTATTTCCCCCATCAGGTTCAATAGAGAAATTTCACATATCAGCCTTCCTGGTGTCTCTTTTGCTTCAAAATATTCTCGAATATGAAGGTCCATGGTTTGGAAACTTTATCTATATAAGTGTACATAATTCTATGGTAGTTATAAAATTTTGTACAACCGTCTTTCCAGGTTGCTCAAATGTAAATGTACTTGGACTTTGTAGAATGCTACTACGGTCTTCTTCTATGAGATGATGATAGACATCATCAAGCATTCATTTAACGTCCGATCTAGCTACAACTTTGTATGGGTAATGGGAACATCTTTGTGATCTTACTACACATATTTAAGATTCGATGAAGAGACTTTTGAGTCGTTAGGCATATGTACAAAGAGACAGAGGCCTCATGGATCATTTGGAAAAAAGCTTATCGTAGGACAATTAGCTATATACTCTTTTGTTTTCTTCTGAATCTTTTTTAAACGTGCAAATCAAATCTGTTAATAAAATAAGTTGTCATGATCATTTCTCTCTGTTGAGACTCAGTGTATATTGGACTTACTTAGTTGTGTTTACAATTTTAATATATTGAATAGTGTCTCATCATATCATCGCTTATGTGTTTTTACTTACGCATAAATCTATTTCATTTGTACCATTATCCAATGTGAATTAATGCAACATTTATGTTTATGTAACCACATATTGTCCAAACTCACTGTTTTCTTTTGTAACTTGCTTTACTTGCATTAATTTATAATGTTCATTCTAATGTTTATTTCTGCTTCAAAATTATGTATCATTATCCGAGACCCAAGCTAAATTCCTTTATCAATACACATAAGTCACGACCCTGGTCAAGGGTTATGTTGCTTTGTTATTGTATCTCATAACATTTGTTTTTCTTCTACAAGGATTGAAATGTATTCTATCTATTTCCCGTTGGATTCTTCTGGTCATCTTTACTATTCAAGTTAATTAGCTAAGTTGGATAGTATCCACACTATCATATGTTTTTGAGTTTTCCCTTGACAGACACTATTACCAGGGGCGAATGTAGGGGGGTTTTCCAATGGGTGCACAATACTAATTTGAAAAAATTATGGGGGCAAATTTTTAAATTTTAATCAATGTACAATTGATCTTAACTAAAATCTTGACTATTACAAAGGTTTAGCATGATAATGCCAGACTTAATATGCCATATGAGCAACTAAGTAAGTCAATTCCTTATAATGATACCATTGTAAGAAAATGACGACACTTGCTCAATCCCCCACCTAAAAAATAACATAAAGGAAGAAGAAGACAATGATATTGGAACAAGAGAGATTGTGTACAGAAAATCTCGCTCAATTGGAAGAGTCGCTCAAGAAAACGATACAGGATCAGAACTCTCTCTCTGTAAGTATGAATACACATTTGAGTTTAACCCTTTCCTCCTATTATATATGGCATTAGTCTCTTCGCACATCCATTTTTCATGGTCAATAGAGTTTTCTTTGGGAATATGTTGGTTTTCCTCGACTAATTATGCTTGAGTAAAATTGAAGCATATTTTAAATGTTAGAAACTATTGTTTGCACCCTATGATGTTTACCATAGAGAAAAGAAAAGTTTTAGAAAAACAAGCATAAGCATTGCATTATATAAAAGTACATAAACACGAAAATGGAGATGGCACTATAAGCATGATTTATATGGTAGCAATTGTTATTAGTGGTCCGTAGTTTTTCATCAAATTGTGTGTAGGCCTTTCTAACAAATTATTTACACTTTTCAATTAAATTATCTTTAATGTAATTACAACATCTTTAAATTTAATGATAAAAGTACTGTAACATCTGGCTTGATTTTCTTTCAAAGATAATTTTTAAT
>OVAN01001158.1:0-44301 GCA_900406275.1 Anastatica hierochuntica | reverse complement strand
CTTTCCACTTCGAGCGATAGTTAATTTTAACGTGTGGGTGACAAAAAAAAAAAAAAAATTCACACTCAACTTAAGAACCAAAGTGGTACGTCTGAAAATTCTTGGAACTCCCATCCAAGTGTTCTTAAATAAGATTACAAAAATTATAAAAAAATTCATAGAAATTATAAAGTGATAAATTTTTTTAAAAATCTATAAAAATTTATAAATAATTTATATAAACTATAAAAATTTAAGTTTAGTCATCTGATGTTTTTTCAGATGCGGCTTTTGTTTCACGGTATTTCGGGTATTGGATATTATCTGAACTGAACTCATTCGAGTATCCAAGGAAATCTGAGAGTTCGAAAATTCAAATCTAAACCGAACCTGGAATTCGATATAACTAAAAATTTTAAAAGTTTTGAACCTGAACCCGAATCTGAAATAAGAAATAACCAAAAATTATAAATCTGATACTCGAAAAACTTAAACATAATTAATAATATTTAAAATTATTTTAAAAAAAGTCGCGCAATTACGCGGATCAAAATTCTAGTTAATAGTTATTCTATGTGACAATGGGCAATTTGATTGCATGCGTACACTACGTACATAGCACATATATTTTATGATTTTAATATACGCAAAACCGTATAGGTATATTGGCAATTAGTTTCGCTTTTATTTATATTTGTTTGGTTGTATATGCATGATTAAATTCGTAAAATTAATTTGGTTGAATCTAATAGAAAATATCATGTAGTAACGAGAACAGTTATTTAGCTATTTTCATTCACACATATTGAATCTAATAGAAAATATCATGTAGTAACGAGAACAATTATTTAGCTATTTTCATTCACACATATTGAATCTAATAGAAAATATCATGTAGGAATAATTTTATAACCGTACTTCACACATATTCCCTCCGTTCCATTTTTAAGTTTTTTTAGATTTCTTTTTGTTCCATTTTATAAGTCATTTTAGATTTTTTTTTGTTCTATTTTATAAATATTTTTGAAATATTTACGTAAATTTTTGATTTATTTAATCTAATTATAACTGAAAATATTTTTCTTATTGGTTGAATTATATTTATTAAAATATAAATGATATTTTATAATAAAAAAAACACAACATTTTTAAACTTTTTCTTTTATCTCAAGACACGTATATAATAAAACAAACGGAATATATTATATTGTCGATGTTATATACGAAGAACTAACCAAGGAGGGGAGACGTACGAGACAGACCAAGCTTTTGTCTACTCTGGTAAGATAATCGCTTGTTATCTTATGTAATGGTCCACACGGGATCGGAAGATGTAGCGGGGCTCATCTCGGCGAGAATCGAGATTGTGGAGCATTGTTTAACGTCACAACATAAGGTGATTATTCTTAAGTTAAAAGAATACGAAGAGCGGTGTATAGAAGTTAGACTAGTTAGTCGGTGGCAAATTGATAGATGATACTGAATACTACTCAAATTTAATTATAAAGGAGTACTACTCAAAGCGTGATTAAATAATTTGAGCAAGCATTTTGCAGGTTTCTAGAATAATTATTTTAAATTTTGTCTCGTTTGTTTCATTAAGAATGTAGCTAGATACGATAAACCTTGTCCCTGTTGTTTCATTAAGAAAAGGAGCTAGATACAATACTTTCAAATACAAGAAACAATGGGATTCTTTTTTTTCATTTAAAAGTTAGAAGGTCCAAAAGTTTTTGACAAGTTGAAATTTTTTCATCTTGATGCTGTTTACTTCTTAATAAAAATGTTATAAAATATATAAGAGAATTGTGTTTTCAATTTTATCATTGTTTTTTTTATAAGAGGTTTATCATTGTTTTTCGTTTCATACTTTTTTCACATAGATCACTTATCACATTTGATAATCTTCCATTTTCAGGACTCTAATGTAAAGTAAAACACTTTGTTTCCTGCTTAGTAAAAACTAGTGATGAAATTACATAATAATATTTTGCTTTAAAAAGTAAAATAAACAAAACCAAAGAACAATGCCGGTCCAACATTTTTAAATTTTTTCATAATGTCCTACGCACAAAAAAAAGTATGCTTTTGTTGTTCAAAAAAAAAATTTTAGTGTCCTATATACATCTAAAATTTATCGCTAAAATTATGGTGTCCTAAGCGGTCGGTTCATTTACCTATGCTCTCGACCGGTTCTGGCAAAGAAGAAGGACAAAAAGGAGTAAACAAATATAAGTGGTTTGTAGGTAAGTGTAACTAATATAAACGTGAAAGGATGAGCTTAAATGTCTATTGAACCATATGTCTAATTTATTTTTCGGACATGTGTGTGTAAGACTTCAAAAGTATATACACATCAAGTACAATAGTATAGACCGAGGTTGAATTTCATAAAGAGTTTAAGTCATACCATATGGATATTTTGTATGATTGAATAAGCTTTTTTCCATAATCATCAAATGCATTTTGTTCTCTCCTTACAAGATCTTGATGTTTTTGAAGGTTCTTCACATATGGCATGAGAGGAAAAGAAAGCATTAGAGATTAAGAAAATGATTGTACTTAGTGGAAAGGTAAGATTGTATTCACCAAATGTTGCATGTAATTAACACTTTATATCTTGTAGATGATTTGTGAATTTGAGCGGGAATGGCAACTATTTAAGTGGGCTCCTACTCATTTACATTGAGTATATTTCTTTTTTTTAAATTGGACTTTAACATCAATACTGATTATAAGGACATTTCTAATGGTGTTACCACCATTGGAGTTCTTAAAATTTTTTTTAAACATTTTTTTATCATTATTTTCTTTTTTTCTGACTAAAAAAAAGAAAAAAATAATATAGAGACCAATCGCGGGCCGCCACGTACACGTGGGGCCCGCAAACAGTGTTGGTTATTCACAAACTATCAGTGCTTAAACAAGGCACCAAAAAAGCTGAGTTCTTAAAATTGTGGATCCCACCTCTTTTTAAAATGTTTTTTTTTTGGTTCCAGCGCTAAGAACCCCACTAACACCACCGTTGTACCTGCTCTAAATAATAGATGATTGAAAAAAATTGACTAGTGAAAGTCATGGAATATTATTACTCAACTATATATATCTTTTTGATAATTTTATTACTCAACTATTGCTCCGACCCGAATTGAAATGAATTGATTTTAGGTGAATGAATGATTTTATGTTGATCGTGCCAAATATGTAATGATGTGATGTATCTTAGATTCGTGACTTGGCTTGTTGACTTGAGACATTAAGTGGTGAAATTCTAGTTTTTTTAGTCGTTTGGAAATTAATGACAAATAGTTTATCTTATTAGAGTCATATACATATTTCAAACTTTGATTTCGTGAGATAGCAACAGAAGTGGTACGATCATTGATCCACTTGCTTCTCTCGATTTTTGTTAGTATTTATAATAAATTGGATACTAGAGTTGAACCCGCACGATGTGCGGGTATACTTTTTATCATACACATCTGATGAACCGAAATGATCCAAGAAAGATATTAAACACCAAATAAGATTTGTTTGTTTGTTTTTTTTCCGAAAAATATTAAGAGAATCTAAGATGAGATTTATGAAGTTATATTGTATTTTTAACCAAATAATAAAGAATGTTATGATTGTTTCTAATGAGTTATGAATAGGTCCAAATTTAAATGACAATCTATTACGTAGATAAAAAAAGATGACTTTGTTTTAATATAATAGATGAATAGTTAATGACATTTATAACACTAGTGACGAGATAAGCTTTGGTCATTTGACCAAGCCAAACGCGCGAAATCGATGTTGGATATGTAATATGTTAGGCCCATAAGGATTAAAGTATAGGCTTCGTTCAGACCAGAATCATTTTAAAACTCGTTGCATGTGTTAAGTTCACGACGACTCGCTTTAAGTTCTAGATTCTAACACTTTCACCCATAGTTGTTTTCTTTGGTTTTAATTTGATTCATAGTTTTAAAATACAATACCAGTCTTTTATGACATCACTTATGAGTTATGATGAAATAAAGAGATTTTCAAGTTTATAATTAGTGAAATTAAGAACTCTTTCCCGGAGAAAAAAAAAACGATTAATATTAGACAATGAGTGATTCATCAGACTTATATCCACAATGTCTCCTCCTACAATTGATCATGTCTCGAGTACATCGACTTAAATACATCTCGAACGGACTGGAAGATATGTGTCAATGTGTTATGGGTTTTGAAACACGTTTCGGTGGTAGGGGATCCGATTATGGAACTCATCTTGGTCGATGAACATGTATGTGAATCGGTGTTATTTTTTTAGTCAATGAACTCATCTTTGTTTTGTTTGGTTTATCATAAATTGTGGTTTCTATTTATTTTGTAGGGTTGGTAAATACAAGCTTCTATTTAGATAAAATTTTATTACATATACGTTATCGGTGTTTTTGTTTTTTGTTTTTAGGATCAGTTTTTACAAAAATTGTCATGTTCGTGCACCCGCACGAACCACTACCTAATTTAACTAAATGGATAAATGTTTTGAATAAAAGGGTTATTAATGGAAAGAAAGGAAGGAAGAAGAATAAAGCATAATATAATGTATAAATGAGAATGGAATCTGAAGAGAGTCCAAAAATTAAGAAATGTGTTGCTTTTTTACCTTTTTATTGTTTCGATAAGTCTAATTTTATTTTTGTGTTCAAAGTTTCAAAAACTCTCCTTTAATTTTCTTCTAAGTGCTTTTCAAAAAAGAAAGAGGCTCAGATTCAAGCCCCCACCTATAAAGATACCATAGTCACTACCACACATTCACACACCAATTAATTTTCCATATATCTGAAAAATACAAAACATCATTACCTTAGAGATTGTTGTTTAGTATATGTTTAGTAAAGCATGAGTTATTTGTTAAGCAAAAAAAAAAGTATGGATTATATATAATTCAAAGTTAGTTAGCTGCATGAATTTCAGAGAACCTTCGACTTATATTCACATAGTATTATCAGCTCCACAAACTTTTTACACATTGTGTTTAAGATTAATGAATCTAAAGAAACCATCATTTAATGATGCATATTACTTCTTATGTTTCTTTATAATCATATTGTTTTAGTTCTTTTTATTTTTATGAGTTCTAATGTAAGAAAAATAGAGTAGAATAAAAAGAAAATGTAAAACACAAAAAAAAAGAGTCAGCTTACTTTTGAAGTAAAATAGATATCTTAACTTGTTTTTCATTTTTGTAGGTTCTCTGCCTCGGTTTACAGTTGGACTGAAAGCAACAGCTCATATTCGTGTTTTTATATGGGTTTACAAATAGATTGAAAGCACTAACTCATATCCGTGTAGAGTGTCCAGAGACAACATATCGTAGTTTCTTATGACAGAATTCGAACTCCCAACATGTCACCAGAAAGAAACTCGTCTTTTACCGCTTGGCCACGTTAGTATGGACAACTTATTTTTCGTTTTGTATGAAATGTAGTAAAATGGCATTTTATATCAAAGCAAATGGAATTAATATATACAAAAATATGATATTATTACTAACTTTTATTAAGATTTAATGTCAAGATACCTTTAATTATCTTTAGCTAGTTAACAAAATATAAGCTAAGAATTGGAGAAAAACACTAAAAATCACAAGCAAAATATCACATTGTTAATTACATTTTGAATAAACTCATTGAAATTTCTTGATATATGAACATTGTCACTGTCAGAGAGAAACGATTTGATCATATACCATTATTTTCTAAAGACATTAAAATTTGTCTTAAGCGATTACAAAACACAAGAAAATTAAAAAATAAAAAAAGTATATAAAAGGACGAGACACTGCATGTGTTTTGGACCGTTTGGTTACAGAGACAGACATAACACAGATAAGATTTCCTCAAACCACGCGTAATCTAAACTGATTCGTATTACCGATTTTGCCCTCCACCTCGTAAGCCATTCAACGTTATTACAAAGGTTATTTTCGTCTTTTAACTCTTTAACCCGACAACTATCTCTGTTTGAGTATTATTTTTGTTCTTTCTTTTTAATTTATAATTACATGAAAGATTTTAATACTTTATTAGTATTTTTTTTGTTTGTTAGTTGTAATAAAATTATCGTATTCGCAGCTTTAATTTTTACTTTGCAGACACATAAAGCATCACTCACTAAACCTACCATGATTAGAGCGTTAAGGTCCAACATTGATTTTTTTTAAAAAACAACTATATAATACTATTCTTATTGCTGAAATTAAGAAAATATTATATGATTAACTCACAAAACAATGTCCACTAATCATTGTTTTTGAAAGATAATGTCAATGGAAACTCAACTGTTCCATTATAATAAACACAAATATTAATATGGCCACCATCTGTACAAAAGAGAGTAGATTCAATAAAAGTAGTAAAATTCTAGAGGCATGATTGATTATATTTCCTTTTCTAGTTTATCAAGAAACTTTTACATTTTCAACATTTGATTTTTTTCTGATCATATATTTTCAACTTTAGATTTTCACTAATTCTAAATTTTATAAACTCCATGTTACTCATGTACTATTATTCAAAACTTAATGACTATGATGGTTAGTTGTATATATATTTTGTAATCGAAAGTTCAGAGTCTGTGAATCTCTAATCTTTCATAGCGAAATCAGACCAAGTAAGATATTCATTTTTGTCGAGTCAATCTTTCCCAACATAGTTCGAACTCGTAATCTCCTTTTTCAATATAGAGAGATTTTTAACACTGAATCAATACTTCGTTAGTATAAGTTCTTCTTATTTTATTGAATTCTATTGCACTTACTCCACTCGTTTTTATTTCACTTATTATTTAAGTGACCACCATTCAAAATTTTATGAACAAATTGTTCAAATGAAGACAAATTTTTTTGGGTAGGACAAGAAAAAGGGAGAAATTAAAGTGATGGGAAATGGAGAGAAAAATAAGAAAAAAAGGTAATCAAACATATGCGATGGTGGGTCAATAAAGTGTTTCACAAATCCACAAGGTTATTGATTCTTTGTCTCTTCTTTACACTATTCATTTTTTTCTATATTTTATTACACAACAAAAGGAATAGTTTCCATGTCTCACAAAATAAATTTTGTTTTACACTATTCTTTTCACATTATATGTACAATAATAAAACCTTTATAAACTAATAGTAGTGAGACGAAAATAATTTATCAGGTTAAAAATGATATTAATTTTTAGAAATATAATTTGGATCAAAAACTCAATTTATAACCGAAAAATTATTGATTTACGAAGATATTATATTCTTTTTATCTTGATAAATGTAAAGTGGGACTTTGGTTTTTTAATATCGCAATTCAAAAAAAAGAATATCAATTTTGCATATTTTATTTACAAAATCGGTCATTCACAAAACTATATATTTATTTTTCAAAAATAAGACGCAAATCTAAATTTTATTTTGTTTTGATAATTCAGAAACAAACCTGGACTTTAATTGACACAGATTAATCTCATGGGAGAGAATAATTCACGGATAGATTCTCTCTCCAAATTTGCAAACGGACCTAAAACAATGATCTATATATGTGTGGATGTCAAAAGTTTGAACTCGCAAAATGTTTATCACACGAATCTATCTTTACGTTGGACGATGATGATCCGGGTAAGTGCTCATTGGGTATACTTTTGTTCATTGAACAAATTACCAATATATTTATAACTAATCATAGTAATTATTAAGAAATGTATTAAAAGTGCTTTAATAATGAAAGATTGTTGAAAATAACCAAGTTATAAAATTGGAACTTAATCACACAAAAAAAGAAGAATAATATATCATCTCTTTTAAAGAGAAAAAAAACATTTGATCAAAGCATATATATGTATAACAATAGAAACGTATCAAACCAAATTGTAGGTTGAAGAAGGAACACATGTAGGTCCTACTTTAATTACCGGACCCTACTATATATGGGTCCCACTCTCTTCTCTTTTTAATTTTTAATTTAAAAAAAGAATTAATTTTAATAAGTTTCTTTCTCCGTTACCGTCAGTCGCAGCTGCTAGCTAGTAAGATAGCGCCCACACATAAAGCAAAAGCCTTTCTTCTTCTTCTTCTTCTTACCACTCTCTCAATTCTCGAGCCTGAGAGGGTTTCTTTCTCTTTTGGGTTTCTTCTTATCTGCTTCAAATCGATTTCTTTAGAAGTTTCCGCCCAGAAAGTCTCCTCCTTTTGCCAACATTCTCCTCCGGTGATAAGTCTCTCCCGGCGGCGTCGTCGGCGGCATTGTACTCCGATCTCGACATTTCCACCTCTTTGTTTCTGGGTTTGTTACGTTTCTTCTCTTTTGTGTTTTGTCGTTTTCTATTTGGGATTTTTCGTGGGGGGGTTTTTGATTGATTTTGTAAAATGAACACTTTCTTCAATCCCTATGATGTTTCTCAAGAAAGGTTTCTGGAAATTCCAGATCGGAAAATGATAAACATTAGTGACTCAGAGACACACACACACACACTCGTGTTCGATTCTTAGTCTTGAGATGTTTTAAGAGTTTCTTCTACTCTGTTTTTTGTTTGTGAGTGTGCTTTGACAAGGTTTCAGAATATGGTCCCGGAACTAGAACTTGTTGGGTTTGATTATTTAGAGATTTTGTTTGTTTCTATCAAAGTGTTTATGTTGATTCCAAGTCAAAGTTTTGATTTTTCTTTTGTTGTTTTTTTGAAGGGAAAGAGAGAGAGAGAGAGATTTGTGTTGGTGTTAAAGATTGTATGAATGCTTGAAATGGAAAGAGTTGCTGAGCTCAAGAGACTTCCTAGTAAAAGTCACTTGCCAAGAAGGCAATACTTAGACTTGGAAGCTAGAGATATGGTTAATGGCAATGCCAATGGTATGTATTTGGAGTCTTTGAGGGGAAGAGCTGCTCGGTACAACGCGGGAAGACCGGTGAATCCATCTACGACTTTGGGGAGAGAGCTAAGCCAAGTTCTTAATGTGCATAGAGAAGATTTGATAATGGATCATTTCGGTGGTGGTAACATGAATGACTTTCAGGAGTTTGAGCCTGTGGTTGCGTCGTCTGTTAGATCGATGAAAGAAAAGTATCCTCTGCTGGAGATTGAAGAAATCGCGGCTGCTGATGATGATGTTACTTGTAAAGGAAGCAATGATATGTCTGAGGAAGCTGGTTCTAGCTCTTTCCGTGGAGTTAGTCATCCTCCAGAGCCTGATGATGTGGATCTTATAACAACTGTTTATGTGCCCATCAGTGAAAAGAACAAACCTGATTCGGTTTGTTTGATGAAGAGCATGATGTCTACTACTAAAGGACCTTTTATCGAGGATCTCTCGCTCTGCGTGCCTCCAAAGAAGCCAAGCCAAGTAATACTCTCACCTGCAGAAAGCATAGTCGAAGAAGCTGCTACATCGCTGTCCCCATTCTCTATGGCTCGTGCATCGCAGAACACGGAAAACTCTCTGCTACCACCAGATTCCGAGAAGGAATGTGTTTGGGATGCTTCTCTGCCTCCCAGCGCCAATGTGAGTCCACATAGTAGTAGTGTTGAAAGTATGAACTTCGCCCGGGCTATGAGTATAGCTAATAGCTCTTCTGCAACAAGTACTACACAGCGGAGCGATGTTGTGCTTAGTATGGACAAAAACTACTGTGACAAGAGTATAAGTATGGTGTTGGATTCGTTTGAAAGTGCCAAGACGAGTGCAAGCAGAGCAAGCGATAGTAGCGGTCTAAGCGAAGAAAGCAGCTGGAGTAATTTCACGGGAAGCCTTAACAAGCCACACAAAGGGAATGATCCTAGGTGGAATGCTATTTTGGCTATCCGGACTCGAGATGGGATTTTAGGGATGAGTCACTTCAAATTGCTGAAACGGTTAGGTTGTGGTGATATTGGGAGTGTCTATCTAGCTGAGTTAAGCGGAACTCGGTGTCATTTTGCTGTGAAAGTAATGGATAAAGCTTCTCTTGAGAATCGGAAGAAGTTGAATCGAGCTCAAACCGAGAGGGATATTCTACAGCTATTGGATCATCCTTTTCTACCGACATTGTACACTCATTTTGAGACAGACAGATTCTCATGTTTGGTTATGGAATACTGTCCTGGAGGTGATCTGCACACTTTAAGGCAACGCCAACCCGGGAAGCATTTCTCGGAGTACGCTGCTCGGTAAGTTTTCTCCTCTCGGTTTCAATGTTATCTGTCGTTTACCTTTATCTCACTTTCTTGATGTTTCACATTGTTTCTTGTTGGCAGATTTTACGCTGCGGAAGTGTTGCTAGCGCTCGAGTATCTCCATATGCTCGGTGTTGTTTACAGAGACTTGAAACCTGAGAATGTTCTGGTTCGAGATGACGGTCACATAATGCTTTCTGACTTCGATCTATCTCTGAGATGCGCGGTTTCTCCAACACTCATCAAAACATTCGACTCTGATCCATCTAAACGCGGTGCCTTCTGCGTTCAACCCGCTTGTATGGAGCCGACATCAGCCTGCATCATCCAACCCTCGTGCTTCTTACCGCGCAACATCTTCACCAACAAAAACAAAAAGAACAAAACCCGTAAAACCCAAACAGATGTCTTCAGATCACACTCTGGTTCTCTCCCAGAGCTAGTAGCTGAGCCTAACACAAGGTCCATGTCGTTCGTTGGAACACACGAGTACTTAGCTCCAGAGATCATCAAAGGAGAAGGACATGGAAGCGCAGTAGACTGGTGGACTTACGGTATCTTCGTCCACGAGCTTCTGTACGGTAAAACACCGTTCAAAGGATCAGGAAACCGAGCGACACTCTTCAACGTAGTGGGAGAACAGTTAAAATTCCCAGAGTCACCTGCGACAAGCTACGCAGGGCGGGACTTGATTCAAGCATTACTGGTGAAAGATCCAAAGAACAGGTTAGGAACAAAAAGAGGAGCAACGGAGATAAAGCAACACCCGTTCTTCGAAGGTGTGAATTGGGCATTGATAAGGTGTAGTACTCCTCCTGAAGTACCGAGAATACTGGAGACAGAACCGCCACCGCCAAAGTATGGACCGATTGATCCGGTCGGGTTTGGTAGTAATAGCAAAAGAATGATGGGACCACCACCAGTATCAACAACAGCAGCAACAGCAGAGAAATCTGGTGGTAAATTTCTAGACTTTGAGTTTTTCTAAAAAGCTTTGTTTCTTCTTCTCTCTTTGTGTTTGGTCACTTAATTAGCATTTTTATGCCCCCTCTCTATATTATTGTAACCATGTCTCAAACTCAAAAAGCTTTAATAGATCAAGAGCTTGAGGGTTTAAATCTATGGAACCAAAACTTTTGTAATGACATTGAGAAGACTCAAAATCGGAACAATCCGAGTTTTTTTATAAAAGGACTCCATATATACACACTTCGAAATAAACAATATCCAAAACAACCAGACCAAAATAAGAAGACATAATCAAAATCTTTGATAACATAACATAGTATTAAGGTATGTTTCAAACTATATAGTAGTAGTGGTAGTATAATAACCGTATATTGATAAATATAGTGTGCTATTTGATGGAGTATGAGCGAGTGCATACCGTTTGTAACGACTCAGTGAAGAGAGCTGAGAAACTGGTCAAGGCTTGGAACACTCCGGGCAAACCTGTCTGCAAGTTGTTTAAAGTCATGGCTCTTGTTACTTCTATTGCCTTTGAGTGCTTTAGCATTTCTTCCTCAACTCTTCTTTGGCATGCTCCTAGCTCTAGCTTTTTCTCTGTGAGCGGGTCCCGAGCGTCTAACACGTGTCCGTTGTCTGGTCCTGAGTCCGGGAGACCAAACCCGACTGTGGAGTATGACTGGTAGTATTTCCTTTCGATGTTCCTGAGCGATGAAGCTTTCTTCTCGAGCTCCTTTGATGCTGTTTCGGTTCTTTTCTTTATCTTTAGCTCCTCGGATTGTTTAGCAGATATCACGTGAACAACGTTGATGAAGCTCTTGATTGCTTCTGAAGCCACTGTGTCAGGGACTCGGTCTAGTGTAAGCTTCCACTCATCACAAAATGCATAGGCGTCGACCGGCTCTTTGTGATTGGGATTGTCGTCGTGGCAAACTGGGAGAAGAGTTAGCTTGAACCAGGCTTGAACTGAACGTATGAAATCCCGTTGGAATTTAATCAGCCGACAGAAACTGGAGTGCCATAAAGACACAGCAGTTTCCAAGTCACGTGTTGCTTGTCGGTGTAGTTCAGATGTTGATTCCCCTTTACCTGACCTGTTGATGAGCCCCTGAACTTGCTGAACGATGTTGTTCTGAATCTCGTGGAATTGATGCATCGATTTCCACATGTACATGAAGCTGCATAAGGAAATATCAGAGATTTAGTGTGTAACTTTCTTATGTTCAAAGCAAGTGCTTATGCATAGCTGATGAAATCAAAGCAATTAAAATGCAGGTTTTAAACCAACATGCCACTCATCTCTATGACGATCAAAATTAATATAAGAGAGTTAGGGATCTTTGTCTCACTCTAAGAAGAAGCCAATCATATCAGGGAATCTACAATTCTAAATAAAGGCAAGAGATAACTAATTGCTGCAGCTAGCAATTATTTCATTAAATATTCACCTACTTGATGATTCCACACGATTCTTTTATATATGAGAAAGTAGGTGGAACTTGGAAGTGTATATTCGGACTTCTACGAGTAAATTATGATATAGACATGTCAATGCAAACAGCTGGTAAGAATACGACTAACAACGCCTTCAATATCAGGTAATCATTGATGCACAACTAGCTAAATCAAACAACGGAGACTTACCCATGACAGAGTTCAACGAGCTGCGGGACAAGATCAGTATCTCGAAGGCGGATAATTGCAGTCGATGTTGTGCTGACGGCCTGTGAAGTAACAATAATAAGAGACTGTAACCTTGTTATAGACCCCTTTGTCTTGTCTAGCTTGGTCTCATTTTCCCCCTTGTACTCTTGACTTTGAAGTTTTGACAACTTCTTTTGGTGCTCAATCTTCAACCCTTCTCTAGCCTGAAAGTTCATCCATAACTTGAATAATAAGTGAAACCAAAACTTCCAAGAGATGAAGAAACTGATTGAATAAACAAAAGAGACCTTGACTTCCTCATAGAGTTTCTTTTCCCACGCTAAGAGACGGTCAAGACTTGAACAAAGACTCTTGGAGCCGCCCGGTTGGTCCAGCGCAGTAGTGTCCAACCTGTATTTTACTTCCAATGGCGGCTTTGAGGTCCAGGTTGAGCTCAGGTTGCTCAATACGCTACTCGAATGAATCACTGTCTCTGCAACAAACAATTCACAATTCAAAATACGAATTGAGATTAATGTAAAGGCTTATATAGCTAATTCAAAGTTATCATCAAGCTCACTCTTTAAGTGGCTGAAACTCCGATCAAGCTGAGCCTTGCCAAGATGAAGCATCTGAGAGACTTGATCACCAGCCGAGGCTGCCTTGTCGAAATTCTCCTTTAAAGCATCAACAATCTCCTTCAAATCTCTGTGCCTCACTACCATCTTCATGTCAGCTATCTCTCCTCCGCCTCTATAGCTGCCAGAGGACGTCGTAGCGTCATCTGCTTTCCGGTACTTCTCTTGCGCAACGCCTCCATACTCCTGTGGTATTGGAGCTGGCTCCTGGTGATGCCTCCTCAGCGAGCTAGTCCTCACAGAAGATCCAAAGTCAGAGCGAGTCCCGATCTCTGACATTGACTCTCTATCCTCTTCCTCCTCCTCCTCCTCCTCATCATCCGCTGCGTCCGATGAGCTGCTCGTGCTGTAATGATCATGATCCTCCCATTCGCTACACTGCACTTCCTCTCTCTCTGCCTCCTCCTCCACCTCCTCCTCCACCACACCATTCATGGACCCAAACTGCTTCTGCTTCCTCGAATGGTAAAAACTATGCTCCGATCTCTCCGTTTCGGTATCATCGCCGCCATCAGGAAGATGACCAAAGCGGTTACGGAGATTCTGTTGCCTCTCTTGAGCTTTCATGTTGAAGTACTCTGAATCAGGAGGCGAAGGAGGGTAAAAGTTCTCCCAATTCCAGACGGAAGAAGCTTGAGAAGGCGTGGCGGAGTAAGTCGAGTTCTGATAAGCAGTAGGGTAAAAACTCGGCATGAAATTGGATCTATCACTTCTCGGAGAAGACGAAGGACTCGAGAGAATATGAGGCACCTTAGGTTGTTGTTTCCGGCGCCGATTAGAAGATGCGGAAAGAATAGGAGGCAAATTAGAGCTAGCGACGGAAGGAGACCGCGAGACCGGAGCCTTCGGCGGCGGAGTGTAGACAGAAGAAGGAGCAGGCGACGGAGGGACACGAGGAGGTACAAAACTAGCGGACGAGTGTTGAGTCGGCGGAGGAGTATGTAAAAAAACCGCCGGAGTTTGATCGGATACAGAGAAAGACTCACCGGCGGCGAAAGAAGAAAGAGCAGATCCAGTTAAACGAAGAGAACGGCAGTAATCGGCGTGAGCAGCAGCGAGTTGATGTCTCGCGCGAACAGATTCCGTCATGAGACGGCGACGATCTTTGCAACGACGAACGGTGTCCTCATTATCGAGCTTCGACGCAGTACATCCCATGGTTAACAAAACGGTGGCGCGTGAAGTTACTCTCCGGTATGCATTTTTTGCAACACAGAATCAAATCACAAAGAAGAAGAAGAAAAAGTTGTGAGAGAAAGTTCTTAGCTGTTTCCACTTGATCGGATTTTGGACTGTACAGTCCTCAAATTGTTATCCATTTTATTAATTAAAAAAAAAGGGAAAAAAGAAAACTTTATTATATAAATTATCTTTATTTTTTTCTCACTGAGTTTTCTACTTAATAATGAGTCAGTGACTGTCATTAAAACGGCATGGTGTTTATTATAGGAAGTTTAAAACGGTGTTACAAGCAGAATAAAAAACCACGTGCATTTTCCCCTTTCCTTTTTCAGTTAGCACCAGTGCACATGGGAAAAGAATATTTGCAAATCGGACTATAAATTATAGTATTTTTAGAAAATTGTTCTGTCTTTTCCTAAAGTGGGCTGGATGCCCCGAAACGAGCATCTAATTCTTCTTGATTGTGTTAAGAGATGCTTTGGTCGCTTCCATGATTGTGTCATACTTCTTCTCCACCTATGTGTTACTACGCCAATAAATTGTACCTCATATCTCATTTATTAAGTTTTCGGTAATAAATTCTCCGTTAAAAAGAGCGAAAAAACAACGGTAGTATTTACATGTATTTAGAGCATCTTCAAAAAGGATATTCATTTTGAAGTTTCTAAAACTTCATATTTGAAGTTTGGAGATGTTCTACTCCAAAAGCAATACTTCAAATTTAACTTCAAAAATATTTGTATATTACACTGTGGTCCTTATATTTATCATAATTAATTTAAATTCATTAAAAATTTATAAATAACTAACATATTTACAAAATTATCATAAATATATTAATTAATAAAAAGTTACACTAAAATATTAAATTTTACATAGAATTACAAAATTAAATATTAAATTACAAGAAAAATATTACATTATTTCATAAAATCTAGTTATAATATTATTGTTGTACAAGTCTAGCTATAAAATATTTTTAGTCTTATTTAAATTTTTTATTTTTTATGTGTAAAATTATATTTGTAAGAAAATATTTGAAATATTATGAGATATAAAATATTTAAGGATTAAAAAGATAAACAGTAAAACTTTTAAGGATAAAAAGTATGATGTGTAATTGTAGGAACTAAAATGAAAATAAAAACTATGAAACTTCAAATTTGAAGTTTTGAGATTGAAACTTCAAATATGAAGTTTTACTACTCAAAACTTCATATTTAAAGTTTTGAAGTTTCTTTTTGGAGAGTAAAAATCTTCATATTTGAAGATTTAAAGAGTTTTTTGGAGATGCTCTTACATGAGTAAAAATAGAGTTTTTCAACTTTGTTTTTTTGGCGAGAGCACATGCGATAATGTTGTTACGCTAGTTTACTTTGTAATATAATTCTTCTTAAATTTTAAAAGATGCTTGATTACTCTCATATTTCACCTTTTTGTATTCAATAGATCGCTAATTTATAATTATTCAACAGAATTAACAATATCGTCACAAGAATCATAAATTTACTCTGTAACTGGTGATTCAATTAGGAAGGATTCGGTTTACGGTTATAAAATTATGAAAAATAATGGGAGAATTTTAAACAAGACAATCCGCTTATAAATTTTTCGTGCACGAAATAGTGCATAAAGAAAAACCTAGAAAATGTCCTATAAACAAATGAAATTTTGAAAAAAACGTAGAAAACTGGTTAGTCTTCCGATTTTTTTTAGGGATTAATTTTGAAAGTAAAATAATATTTTTCATTAGACGAAAAATCGATATCATTTTATAATTATGATTATGCTATTTTATTGCGTAATATTTTTTTTAATAGATACTCTTACCAACGTGTTATGTAAATAAGAAACAAAAATATAGCTAGTAGAAGATGGATAAGAGTTGATGGAGTATGAAGGAAGTGAAGACGTCAACACTTACTCAAGTGAGTGAAGTGACCCAACTATTTTATATTTTTGTTGTATTAATCGTTATAGATTACGTATATTCCAAATTTTTTTAATAGATTTGAGGATTTCATGTATTTATACATTATACTTTTTGAATGTTCCCTAGTTAGATGAGTCTATATTATAGTATTCAATCTAAATTTTCTGCATATTAGCATTCACATATAAACACGTAAACAATTTTACTATCAATTTTTTAAAAAATTGTGTTGAAAAGGAATCAATTTTAAGCATAGTTGACGTTTAAGATAGAAGATTACACAATAATTAGATTATTTCGTCTTTATGGAAGTGTCCCTTTCTAGTATCGAGCAGCCAAAGCAAATCTGTAGTGAGTCAGATTCCATATAAGCAGGGTCCCTCTTTTGGGTTTAGGCTCCTCTAATTGAGGCAGAGTCTTTCAAATGGTTGTGCGATAACTTTAACGTCTTTTCAACATCGAAAAACACCTTTTTGCAAGAAAATCCAGAACTTTTCAGATCAAAATTCAACCTTTTTCAGTTTCTTCTTGAAGTTTCTTTAATCTCGTTTCAATCAGGAAAGCTTCCTTCGATCTCCATTTGTAGCGGTGTATAATGGAGAAAGAATTGGATCTAGCGCTTTTAGCCCTGTCTCTAGAAGAAGACGATGAACCTTACAACCTCCGAGATCTACCGGAGTTTTACTCGACGGAAAGGAACGAAAGGAGCATAGTTGGTCGTCTTCTCAACCCCGATTGTCAGAATATGTCAAGCCTGATTCTCGACATGCCCAGGAAATGGCAGATCTACGATAAGGTTAGAGGTGTTGCTCTTACTAAAGAAAAGTTCCAGTTTATTTTCGACTATGAGCATGACTTAGAGAGGGTTTTGAGTAAAGGGGTTCATACGTATAATCAATGGACTCTAGCCATTGATAAATGGGTCCCCAACCCTCCGGAGGATTACCTGCAGTTTATCCCAACTTGGGTTCAGATGAGGAATGTTCCGGTGAACCACTATACGCCTCAGGCCCTTACAACCTTAGGAGAGTTCGCGGGTCAAGTGATTGTGGTTCCATTTGATCCTGAGAAAGCTCAGAACAAAGATTATGTGAAGGTCCAGGTAAGGTTGGATGTCTCCAAGCCCTTAAGACGCTCCAAGGTAATCAACCTCCCAAATGGTGAAACGACAAAGATCCTTTACTCTTATGAAAGAATCCAGAAACAGTGCTTTGTTTGTCAGAGGCTTACTCATGCACAGGACAAGTGTCCTTATGTAGTGAAAAATAAGCCAGAGATGGGCTCAAGATCAGAGGGGAGCAAAGATAAGGGGGGAGAGTCTTCTAACAAAATTATTAAGGAGAATGATCCATTGTTTGGGGTTCTGAAGGAGGATCAGGTTGGAATCAGTCCTGAGACAGGAAGACCAAGATTTGCTCCAGAGGTACTTGAAGGCATGCGTCAGTACCTGATGATGGCTAATGGTCCTGAGAAAATCATCAGGGAGGAAAGAGTGAGAACTTCAATCCAGAATCTAGAAAATGACCCTTGGGGACAGAAGACAATTCTTAGGCTGGAACAACCCCCATTGATCATTAAGGACACAGAGAAGGGTAAGGGCATAGTATATGAATTCAACCGGAAACATATTTCGGTGGGGAATTGGAGGATAGACAACCCTGAATCAAAACTGATGGTTGCGTCTTTCAAGGCGGCCAATCAGCAATCAGTCTTTGCAAGACTTGAGTTCTCCCCTAAGAAAAAGGTGCTACCTAGCTGTCAATTGGACCAGCTGCCTGATTTTGTTAACCCTACGGTCCCTGATTCAAGGTTTTTACCTGAATCATCCGGGGTGACAATGAAGGCAAAAGGTCAAAGAAGAAGGCCTGCAAAAGCTGCTAGGCAAAGGCAGAAGACTGAGTTCAATGATAAGCCACAGCCAATGGTAATAGAGGAGGAAGTTCAGGGCTCAGGCAAAGAAAAAAGGAAGGCGGTTCAAGAGGATGGTGGACAAACAAGATCTGTCAGACGCAATACTGGAAAGGTGGTCCCAGAGCAGGGACCACCGAAGGGATAATGAGCATTATCAGCTGGAATTGCCAGGGAGTAGGTAAATACGATGATCTGGTAATTCCTAGGCTCAGGGAGCTGCGGTCAAAGCACTTCCCTGAAGTTATGTTTTTAATGGAGACAAAGAACCGTAGTAATGTTTTGCTGGATCTTCAAGCGTGGCTAGGTTATGATAAGGTATGTACTATTAATCCTGTAGGTAGAAGTGGTGGGCTAGCCCTTTTTTGTAAGAACAATATCAACTTGGAGATCTTAGCTGCGGACAAAAACCTGTTTGATTGTAAGATTATGTATGAAGGCTATGTTTTTTATGTTTCTTTTGTTTATGGCCCTCCTATAGCTAAAGACAGGCCTTGGTTTTGGGAGAGAATGGCTAGGATTGGGGTAGCTAGGATTGATAGTTGGTGTGTCTTAGGAGATTTCAATGATATTCTTCATAATGGGGGAAAATCAGGGGGACCTCCTAGGAATGAAAAATCTTTTCAACCCTTTGGGGATATGATCAAAGCTTCTGGCCTTTTAGAGTTACCCAACACTGGAAATAGTTTCACCTGGGGTGGTATGAGAAATAACCAGTGGATCCAGTGAAAATTGGATAGGAGTTTTGGTAACAAAGCCTGGTTTGACACCTTTCCTGCTTTTAATCAAAGTTTCTTAGAGAAGCAAGGTTCTGATCATAGGCCGGTCCTTGTCAAACTGGTCTCCTCTAGTGAAGCCTATAGAGGATGTTTTAGATTTGACAAAAGGTTTCTTTGTAAACCAAATGTCAGAGAGACCATTCTGGAAGCCTGGAATGATAGCTCAAATATCAATGGTTTGAATATTTCTGAGAAGATTAGGAGAGTAAGGAAAGGTCTCAGCAGATGGAAGAAACTCAATAATATGAACGCTAGAGACAAAATCAATCATTTGCAAATTGTCCTGGAAGCAGAACACTCCAGTGATATGCCTTGCCTACAAAATTTAAGAGAGCTAAGGAAGAAGTTAGTTGAGGCCTACAAGGAGGAAGAGAGTCACTGGAAACAGAGAAGTAGAGAAGCTTGGCTATGCTCAGGGGATCTTAATACCAAATACTTCCATGCCTCAGTAAAGGCTGATAGGTCCAGGAAACGCATTAATCAATTACTGGATGAACAAGGTAATACTCAAAGAGCAGAAGCAGCTAAAGCAGAAGTGGCCATCTCCTATTTCAACAGACTTTTTAAGTCTTCTTCTCCTGAGAACTTTCAGGATTTCTTTAGGAATTTTCAGCCTAAGGTAACAGACAGAATGAATGATATGTTGATCAAACCTGTTTCAACTGAAGAAATTTCAGAGGCTATTTTCTCCATCAAGCCATCAAGTGCACCAGGTGCAGATGGAATGAATGGTTTGTTTTTCCAGTCTTACTGGGATATCATTAGGGATCAGGTTACCAAAGAAGTCAAGGACTTCTTTGGCATAGGTCTGTTACCAAAGGATTGGAATTATACTCAGATCTGCCTTCTTCCTAAGGTAAAAGACCCGAAGCAAATGTCAGATCTAAGACCTATAAGCCTGTGTTCTGTGTTGTACAAGATCATCTCCAAAATTCTGGTTAAAAGGCTCCAACCATTTCTGAGTGAGATCATCTCTCCAACTCAATCAGCCTTTGTAGCAGAAAGGAATATCACAGACAACATCACAATAGCCCATGAAGTGGTACATGGTCTAAAAACTCATCCAAAGCTGTCAAAGGAATTCATAGCTGTTAAGTCTAACATGTCCAAGGCATATGACAGAATATAATGGAGCTATTTGAGGAGTTTGCTTCAAGCTTTAGGTTTCCATGCTGTCTGGATCCATTGGGTCATGACCTGTGTTGAAACTGTATCCTATACGGTCTTGCTAAATAATCAAGCCTATGGTTTAATTACTCCTCAGAGAGGCATTAGGCAGGGAGACCCCCTCTCTCCCTTTCTCTTTGTCCTTTGTACCGAAGGCCTGATTCATCACTTAAACAAAGCTCAAGAGGAAGGGTTTATTGAAGGAGCTAGCTTTTGCGATGAAGGTCCTTTCATTCACCATCTGCTTTTTGCAGATGATAGTTTATTCATCTGCAAAGCTCAAGAGAACCAGTGCAGATTCTTGAAAAATATTCTCCAATATTATGGTTTGGTCACAGGTCAGGTTATTAATGCTCAAAAATCCTTAATAACTTTTGGCTCCAAAGTAGCTTTGGATTCACAACTAGCTATCAAGGAGATATGGGGAATAGAAAATGAGGGAGGAGCAGGAACTTACCTAGGTCTGCCAGAATGCTTTAGTGGATCCAAGGTTGACATGCTTGCATACCTGCATGAAAAACTAAAATCTAGACTGACGGGATGGTTTGCTAGGCAGCTCTCTCAAGGTGGTAAGGAGGTGTTACTTAAGGCAGTAGCTCTAGCCTTACCAGTGTATGCAATGTCTGTGTTCAAACTTCCAAAAGCCACTTGCCATTCCCTTGTATCGGTTATGGCTGAATTCCGGTGGTGCTGTAGTGAAGATAAGAAGAAGATGCACTGGATAAGATGGGAGAAGTTATGTTTAAACAAAGACCAAGGAGGTTTAGGCTTTAAAGACCTTGAGTGCTTTAATCTAGCCTTGCTAGCTAAGCAGTCTTGGCGCATGGTGCATCAGCCTGCAAGTCTGTGTGCCAGATTCTTAAAAAGCAGGTATTTCCCTGACCATACCTTGCTGGAATCTTCTGTTGGTACGAGACCATCCTATGCTTGGAAAAGTCTATTGGCAGGGAGAGATCTTCTTAAGCAGGGCATGAGATTAAGAATAGGAGATGGGAAATCGATTAAGGTGTGGACTACTCCATGGATTCATGATCCCTCTATCCCAAACATCAACAATGGAATGAGAATCCCCCTGCTTTGAAGTCAACCTGGATCTCCAAGTAAGTCACCTGATTAATAGACAAACCAAGACATGGGATCCTGGTGCACTCCAGGCTCTGTTTTTTCATAGGGATATTGAACTAATTAGGGGGCAAAAACCAATCCCTTCTAAGGAAGATTTCTGGATCTGGAGTCATAATAAGTCAGGGAGCTACTCAGTTAAGTCTGGATATTGGTTAGCCCACAAGGAGGCCAAGAAGCAACTGATTCATGAGGCTGAACTCCAACCTTCCTTGAATGCTCTTAGCCAAAAAGTTTGGAAGCTTAAGACAACCACCAAAATTCAAAATTTCATGTGGAAGGCACTTAATGGAGCAATTTCAGTATGCTCAGCTTTGAACCAAAGAGGAATCAAAGTGGCAAACATCTGTCACATCTGTGGACAGGAGGGTGAAGATGCAAATCATGTGCTCTTCTCTTGCCCTTTTTCCAGGCTGGTGTGGGCAATATCTGGTGTCCCTTGGCCTCAACAGGGCTTTCATGATAGCTCCATTTTCACTAATTTCTGCTCCCTATTTCAGTTGTACAAAAACCCTGCAGGTGATGTAGAAGCAAGGAGAAGCTTCCCTTGGATATTGTGGTTCTTATGGAAGAACAGAAACGCTCTTACCTTTTAAGGCTCATCCTTTGAACCTCAGGAGATAATAACCAAAGCCAAAGAGGAATCAGAGTTGTGGTTCTTAGCTCAGGCAGTATGTAGAACAGAGCAAAGTCACAATAATCCGAGGCAAACTTTAAATATGAAATGGAGACCTCCTCCTTCTTCCTGGTTAAAGTGTAACATCGGTTTTGATTGGTCCAAACATAAGTCCTTGGGAGGTGCTGCTTGGGTGTTAAGGGATGACAAAGGTTGTGTGTTAATGCATAGTCGAAGAGCCTACCCCTCCTTAACATCTAAGCAGGATGCTTGTTTACAAGCATGTGTGTGGGCCTTTGAGAGTATGCTCAGTCTCAAGCAAACTAAGCTCATATTTGCCTTGGAGAATGCTGATCTGGTTAAAGCTATTCTTCGGCCAAAAGAATGGCCAGCCTTTGCTTCTCAAATAGTGGAGCTTAATTATTTTTTGGACAACTTTCTAGAGTGGAAAGTAAAAATAGCTCAACGACAAAGCAATAGAGGATCTTTTCTCATTGCAGCCAGCGTCACCAAGGATTGTAGGATGCAGTCTTATGTGGCATCAGGTTACCCAAAGTGGCTTCAAGGAATCTTTGAAGATGAGAAAGTTTGATCCTCTCTTTCTTTGGTCTCTCCATCGGTATAGCTTATTTTGGTTAGGATTAATTTTAGAGCTTTAGAGTCCTAGTTATGGACCTCTTCTTCTTTTGTTCCATGTTTTGGAATGTTGTACATTTGGGCTTTAGTTAATATATAACCCAGTTGACAAAAAAAAAAAGTATCGAGCAGCCATGTGTGGAGTATTGTCTTTATCTCATAAAAACACAATTGTCAATAAGACTCTATCACTACGGTTGGTCCCATGATTTTGATTGAACCAAACCAACCAACTTTATAGGGCTTTCTTCTCATAAATCATCACCCTACTTTGGGCATTGAAGCCCACTTAAGATACTTGAACTTCACATCATCTTTCCATAAAGAGAGTATTAATTTGGGCCCAAAAGTTAACTAATTTAGAACGGACATGTATGTAGATATAATAGTTCTAATTAAAAATACTAGTTAATTTTTAAGTTTTTTTTTTTGATAAAAATTTTTAAGATTTTTTTGGTCAATAGTTTCGATGAAATTAAAACGGTTTAGAAATCCAAATCGGCAGAACGGAATTACATAACAAACAACATGTTAATTTTTAGGTTTTTCAATTGATTTTTTCAAAGAACGTTAATATTTTATCACGTGAGAAAAAATTTTACTTTCGTTAAAAAGTTAAACATTAAATATTTGTATTTGAGAGGTTATTTTTCAATTCGCAAAACCCATTAATAGAATAGGTTGTGATTGGCGGTTTTATAAGTATGTATTCATTCACCATGATAAATTTGATGAGAGCAAAAATAAAAAAGTGTTTAAGAAGAATTATCATAGACTCTTATAAGAATTTAGTTACAGTGTACACCGACTTATATAAATAAATATTTAAACCTAATTTCCTAAATTGAGATAAACATAAATGTCAGTAATATATTTCTACAAAATGGTAAATTTTCTATTATAAAATATTAACATACTTCTAAGATATTTTTTGTTGCGAAAATTACAACTACTTAACTTTAAAGATAAGCTATAATCGCATAGAGAAAACGAATTGAGACAAACATCATATATGTCTTTTTATTAGTTGCGTGAATAACAATATCTTAACTGGGTATCTTACAATTTTTTATTATTAAAAAAAATAAAAAATTTAACATACGTATCTTATTTAAGCAACGCAAGAGACGGTTTCTTCTCCCAATCGCGGGCTCCACTGACACGTGGCGCCCCGCGATTGGTTCCCTATTTAATTTTTTTATTAAATCAGATAAAACAAAAAAAATAATAATAAAAATTTTTTAAAAAAAATTAACATACCTAAAGCTGCGTCTCTAGGTTGAACGTGTTCTAACACTTGTATATATAATCTTTAAAAAAAACTTTCTAAACCGCCTAGACTTTTGACTAAAAGTTCATTAAGAAACCTTGAAATAACATTTTCATAAACCGAATATGGAAAGCTTACTTGTACATGAAAGATTTAAGTCACCTTAAAATAACATTTTTATATCAGAATCTTCGACTTGGTCGATCTCACAATCTCCCAATAGTATGATACTCGATAGACCAAATTATAAAAACCCGTACAATATTTTAATCTAGGAGTACAACATAGGTTAAAAGGGGGTGTGTGTGGGGGGGAATAGTTCATTTGAAACATTGCTTATGTAAAATCTTAGCGATTTGATACGTAAAATACATTCAATTTAATTATTTTAAGTGTTTTTGTTGTTCGTATAGAGATGTTATAACTTACAACAAAACGAATAAAATGGAGTGAGTAAAACAGAAGTCACAAATAAGAAAACGTGTTTGTTGACAGTCACAGTGGTTATGACTTTCCCTTTCCGCATCACATATTAATATTTTACAACAATCGTTAGCACGTGAAAATTATGGTTCCGATTAGTTTTTTCTTAATTTTTCTAATAAAAAATGATTATTTGTCTGACCTTATGCTTTAGTCCTTAGAAAAATTGAAAAGAAATCTTATGTTTATTATTGATACATTTATATATATTCATCCCATACCTAAGAAATTTTGTATTATGTAATGTATTAATATACTTTGTTAGACCTGTCATTGTTTTAACGAATCTAGCTACTTCTATAATTTTGTTGACTTCCTGAACTGTTGCGTTGCACGTTAGATTATTTACAAATAGATAAATTAGCTTTCGCTTTTGATCATGTTGAATATTCAAAAATTAATAAACTTTGTCATTGTTAAAGCAATGGTATAAAAGATGATCAAGTGTTCCATGTACATTATACATACAAAGATCCTTATAAAAAAAGTTTATTACAAACACGTAATCGACTTTGAATGGCAAGTATGTTTTTGTAATCCATTTTTTGAGAAAACAAATTAACAATAGAAACACATACTTTTAGTTTATGTTGTAATTGTATGTAAAAAATGGGTCCATTTTTTTTTTAATAACCGTGGATTTTCCAAAAGCTTTCTAGGTTCAACGACTAGATCTCGCTAGATCTACGACACTCCACATATTCTCACTATTTAAGGCAGCATGGATGGCCAAGGCGATTCGAATCTAGCTCTACGAACTTCATCCATAGCCTCTTTTATATGCGAATTGGTCCACTTTTATATGCGAATTGCAACTTTCAAATTCTCGCCGACTCTAATTATAGATACTCATACAAGAAAGAAACTTGACAAATACTTTTAACTATTCTTGGATATAAAAGATTTGACTGGTATGTCAAATAAATAGCAAAATAATACAATAACTAAACATTTTTATGAAGAATTAAACTGAGTTGGACAAAGTTTTGGTTTAATAGTTACAAAATTTTCCATAACTATCATGTGTTGTGTGTTTTTTTCTACATATGTTTTGAGCACTCTCGTTATTTAGCGGGATCACATTTTAAAAACACGAAAACGTGAAAAACTACGTACTGTTTCAAAACTTGTTATATTTAGGGTTTTATGCAAAAAAAATTTCATTGTAACTTTTTTTTGTAATTTTACTCCATATGCTGAAACTGTTGATCACTCATCAAATGAAATTTAACTTGCAATATAACTCTCTTATATTTCAAATCAATAACTAATAACTCTAATATTAAAATCCAATAGCAACTAAAAAAAATTTAAACAGAAATTTTGTGTTTATTCGACGATTACAAAAAAAAAATTAAATTTAAAAACGAACAAAATGTTATATTGCGGATTAATTTTTACTTGGTAAATTAATTTGTCGTTTTCGTATGCGAAGGAAAAAATTATAAAAAGAATTATAATAGTTTTTTTTTTTTGCAGAAAACACTTATATCTATTATCAAAGCTTTCTTCTGTTTTCTTTACAAGTAAACTTAATTTACAATCAAATGATGCTAATTAAAGAAAAGAAACCAAAAGTCCAAGCAAAGTAAAATAACTAAAATAGCTTTGTGTTAAACAACGAGGCGAATATAAAAGAATTTTTTTTTAAAAAAAAAACGAAACTTCTGAGATCATAATCACAATCCTCAAGCAACGACGTCGTTTCAAAGCTCAAAAAGAACCTTCCATGGAGCTTCATCTTCTTCCTTACCTCTTTTATAAACCCTAATCCGACAGTGGTCTTACACTCCATTCTTGTCCTTAAAAACACAGCTACTTTCACTCACTGGTCTCTTCACCTTCACAATCATCATAATAAACAATGTCGGGTTTTGATTACAACAACTCAATAAACTCATCTGATTCCGTCACTAACGCCGTTAACTCGCCGGTTTTTTACCGGAACCCAAGTTTCAGCAACGTTATCTTAAACGACAACTGGAGCGATTTGCCGTTAAGTGTCGACGACTCACAAGACATGGCTATTTACAACACTCTCCGCGACGCCGTTAGCTCCGGCTGGACACCCACCGCCACCGCATCTCCCGCCGCGTTTCCGACGGCTGCTCCGGCAGAAACCCTCGGTTCGATCAGCGCGACGACGGCGACGGAGGCGAGTGGGTCCCACGCTCCGAGGCAAAAGGGGATGCAATACAGAGGAGTGAGGAGGAGACCGTGGGGGAAATACGCGGCGGAGATTAGAGATCCGAAGAAGAACGGAGCTAGAGTTTGGCTTGGGACTTACGAAACGCCGGAAGATGCCGCCGTGGCTTACGACAGAGCGGCGTTTCAGCTTAAAGGATCAAAGGCTAAACTCAACTTCCCGAATTTGATTGGCTCTTGTGAGTACGAGCCCGTTAGGATTAGGCCTCGTCGTCGCTCGCCGGAGACGCCTGTTTCCGATTATTTATCGCCGGAGCAGAAGAGGGTAAGCCACGTTGACGACGGTGGTTTCGTCTTCCCGGATTTGTTTTACTCCGACGGTGGTTTATTAAACCCATCGGAATATTCGTATTCTGATAATCGGGAATGATTTAATTAATTCGTTGATTTAATTTGTTCGTCTTTTGTGTGCTTTGTGAAACTATGGATCGATGCACGACATCATCAAAGAGGCTTTGATCGTAATGTAATGTGATGGAAAATAAATTTGATTCGTTTTTTAAAATTCATTATAAAGTCGATTATATAGTAACAAGTTGAAAACATTTTTTATTTCTATATTTGGAAAGTGGGATAGGCCTATCTTGGAAATACCGGGTTTAGTTAGGATTAGGTATATTACCCCGAATCGAAAAACTAAATCGAAAATTTAACACTGGAATCGAACCGAACTTTTACAAATACCCGAACGGTTACCAATATTTAAAAACTGAAAAAACCGAAACCGAACCGAAGTATTTTGATACCCAAAAATATCTTAAAATATTTTGAATACTTTAAATTGAATAATCAAATATTTCTGAAATATTTTTTAAAAATATACCCGATAAAAATCTACTTTAACATACTCGTAAAACCCAAATATACCGAAGTATCAATAAAATATCCAAAAAAAATCAAAAAATTTCTAAAAGTACATGAAAAAGCTTTAAAAAATCCAAATTACCCGAAAAACCCGAACCCGATTCGGTTCCGATTTCATTTTGAGTAACTAGAGCCGACCCGAATCAATCCGAACCGAATTAAGCCGAACCGAAATTTCTTTGATTTTTAAATGGATACCAAAACGTAAGAACCAAACTATCCGAGATCCGAAAGAACCGACCCGAAAAATCGAACGCCCGGTCTATATTTAGTTTTAAATACCCTATTCTAAACAATCTCGTCCAGACCGACTATTTATCCTCGTATCCATAAGTTGATGATCGTCATTAGTTTCGGCTTGAATCTGATTTTTTCAAGTTATCGGATAAGTCTTTTAACTTATCGGAATAACACTATCACAATAAAAACATTATTTTGTTTTTAAAAAAAAACGACGCTTGAAAATTTTACTTCACCATTCACAAATCTTCTCGAAGTAGATTGCTTCTCTGTTGACAAAAGAAAAAAAAAAGATTGCTTCTCTGTTACGTTTCTCGAAAAGGCGGTTTTATTTTCGCATTCAGTCACTACTTTTTTTTTAATTTGGGCGATGATCACAAGGATCACGTTTTCTCATGTAGTCTTACTTGACTTGCCCACCAGGTGTTCGTCGAAATTCCCACAAGAGTCTTTTCAAAGTCACATCTTTTAACCGATTATCTCGCGGAAAACGTTTCTTCTCTCTCCCTCTCTCTTTGAGGAATCAAAGTCAGAATTTTTGTTTGATCACGATGAACCGATGGTCTGGCGTTTTGAAGATTCCATTGAATGCGACTAGTTCGAACTACTACAGAGTTGCAGCATCTCTTTGCCTTTCTCCTTCTTCTTCCAAAACACTATATGTGAGTGGTCCTTTCTCTTTTTGATTCTGATCCAAAGTTTCTACCTTTTGGGTTCTTGCAAAAATGCTTCATTTTGATCATCAACAGGTGCCTTGTGCAAATGCAATATTCTTCCATGGAGACAGAGTTAAAGAGACTGGGAATCATGTGATTGAAAGGCTTTATGATTTGCAGAAAGTAGCTGAAGTTCTTGTTTCTAAGTTTGGGAACTCTGTTAATGCTTGGGTTGTTGAAGCTTCGGTTTATAATGGACCCTTTGCGATCTACAACGACTTTGTTCCATCGGTGAATCGATGGGGAGAACCAAAATGTTATTCATCATTTGGATTCCCAGCTTCTTCATCAATTGTCTCCCTCTTATCCACTTTCCTTCAAGAGGTAAAATTTTATCGTATTTCGATTAATCAGTTAGTCTCTCATGCTTCCTGTAATAACGATATGGTGATTTGAAATCAGGCAAAGAATCTAGACAAAGGAACATGTTTGACTGACCAGCTTGCATCGGTTCATATCTGTCCAAGAACAATTGTTCTCGGGTTTAGCAAAGGTGGAGTTGTGATGAATCAGTTACTGAGCGAGCTCAGTTCCTTGGATACGGATACAAACTTTGCGGAGAGTTCATCTGCAATCCGAGAACAACCTATGGCGGAAGAAAGTAGAAGCAAGCACGAAAAGATTCGAATCATTCCAGACTCTAAAGATAGTTTCCTGAACAGCATATCTGAAGTCCATTACATCGATGTAGGACTAAATGCTTCCGGTGCTTACATCACCGACCAAAATGTCGTGCAGAGAATCTCCCGACGCCTTGCAGGAGGAGCAAACGCATTACGCATTGTCCTTCATGGAACTCCAAGGCAGTGGTGTGACGATCAACGAGGCTGGATTCGCGAGGAAAAAGATGAGCTTGTTCGCTTGCTTAAATCCGAAACCAAAAATTCCGGTGGGAAGCTTCATGTCCATGAGAGATTCTATTTTGCTGAGAGACTTCCTGATTTACAAATGCACTTTGAGATCATTGATGCTATGGAAGTCTCTTCAACATGTGTATAATGATATCAAAGTTAAACAATCTCCGGTTTACGTAAGTGTGAACATATTTCCGGTTTGATTCGGTTTATCCGGTTCTGATTTGGTCCAAAATCTTTTTAAATTGTTTGTGAGCTGTGTTAAGAAGATGAAGATGATGATGCTACAAGAGCGAGAAACTCAACGGCTATGGCTTCCCTGTGAGAGAAAATGCTTTAACTTTCTCCAACAAAGCTATCGATACGGCAAGCTCTCTCTTCTTCAGATCCATGCTTTCATGCTCCGTCACGCCATTGAAACCAATGTTCAAATCTTGACTAAATTCTTGGTTGTATCTGCGTCTGGTGTTGGTATTGGTCATGCACGTAAGTTGTTCGATCAAAGTTCTCAAAGAGAAGATAGTTTCCTTTGTAACTCCATGATCAAGGCCTATCTTGAAGCTCGTCAGTATCTTGATTTGTTTGCTCTTTACAGAGATCTTAGGAAAGAGGAGACGTGTTTTGCTCCCAACAGTTTTACTTTCACGACATTGATGAAGTCTTGCACTTTGGGTTTGTGTGTTTACCAAGGTTTACAGTTGCATAGCCAGATTTGGAGGTTTGGGTTTTGCGCAGATATTTATGTTTCGACTGGGTTGGTTGATATGTATGCGAAATTCGGGAAGATGGGATGTGCGAGGAATGTGTTCGATGAAATGCCTAAGAGAAATGAGGTTTCGTGGACGGCTCTAATCTGTGGGTATGTTAGGTGTGGAGAGCTTGATGTGGCGTGTAAGCTCTTTAACGAGATGCCTGAGGTTAAGGACGTTGTGATATATAACGCAATGATCGATGGTTATGTTAAATCAGGTGACATGATCTCTGCTAGAAGATTGTTTGATGAGATGACAAATAAAACCGTCGTCACTTGGAGCACTATGATTCATGGTTACTGCAACGACAATGACGTAGAATCCGCGAGGAAATTGTTCGATGCTATGCCGGAAAGGAACCTAGTTTCTTGGAACACGATGATAGGTGGTTACTGTCAGAATAAACAACCTCAAGAAGCGATAAGATTGTTTCAGGAAATGCAGGGAACAACCTCGTTAGATCCGGATGACGTAACTATTGTGAGTGTGTTACCAGCTATATCTGATACTGGTGCTCTCGGTTTAGGAGAATGGTGTCACCGTTTTGCGCAGAGGAAAAAGCACGATAAGAAGGTTAAAGTGTGTACTGCCATTCTTGATATGTACTCGAAATGCGGGGAGATAGAGAAAGCGAAAAGAGTCTTTGATCAGATGCTAGAGAAAGAAGTAGCGTCGTGGAATGCTATGATACATGGATATGCTTTGAATGGAAATGCGAGTGCAGCTTTGGAACTATTCGGGACAATGTTGAAAGAAGTAAAGCCAGATGAGGTGACAATCCTCGCGGTTCTCTCAGCTTGTAACCATGGCGGATTAGTGGAGGAAGGAAGAAAACAGTTCCAAACGATGAAAGAGTTTGGCCTGAATGCTAAAATCGAACACTTTGGCTGTATGGTTGATCTACTAGGCAGAGCAGGGCAACTAAAAGAAGCAGAGGAATTGATTACAAACATGCCTTTTGAGCCAAACGGAATTATTCTAAGCTCTTTCTTATCAGCGTGCGGGCAGTACAAGGATATAGAAAGAGCCGAGAGAATTCTGAAGAAGGCGATCGAACTGGAGCCGCGGAATGATGGGAACTATGTTCTGTTGAGGAACTTGTATGCTGCAGATTCAAGATGGGATGATGTGAGGATGGTGAAGAACATGATGAGGAAGAAAGAAGCTAAGAAAGAAGTGGGATGTAGCACGATCGAGATAGATTGTATTGTTTCAGAGTTTATATCAGGAGATACAACACATTCTCATCGGAGAAGCATACGTTTAGCTCTTGAGAAGTTGCTTATGCACATGAAAAAGGAAGAAGAAGAACAAGTCATAAAGAACTTGTTATGTACATCAACATAAGTAGAAGATGTAAATGGGCCTATCTTGACCCGATTTAAATGGGCCTATCTTGGCCCAGTCATGATAATTATAAACAATTTTATCCACAAATGTTCTTTTTGTCTCATCCATTGAAACAGTGACAAATTGATTCGTGAAGAAGAAGAAGAAGAAGAAACAAATGGCAATTCTGTAGGTCCAACTTTCATAGTTGTTTCCTCTTCGACCAACTTTCAGTTGTTGGGTCTGATTGTAACAAACTCGTTCGCCTTTCCCGTGTGTCTTCAATTTCTCTCTAGATCCGTGGATTTATCTTATCCGTCGGTTGGAAGTGCAATTTCGAAGAGGCTTTAAAATCACTGTCCCTGCAATCACCATATTAAAAGATATAAATGTAATATAAATATGTGTAAAGACTGAATTATATAATCATACATTCATAATATTATATGGTATCAGAGCTCTAATCCCTAAACATATTTTTCAATTCTTTTACCTTCTTTCTTCTTCTTCTTCTAGCTTGTTCCAACCATGAGTTCCTCTGACAATACTTCCCTTGCCATTGTCACAGATACCATCGTTCCCAACTCTTAATCTCTTCTAAACATTAATATGTCCAATGTATATGAGCTTACTGCTTCAAACTAGCTCATGTGGAGTTTACAAGTCCATGCTTTGCTTGATGGCTCTAGACTTGCTGGCCATCATGTCGAATCTGTCAATGTACCAGACCACCACTACCTCTGCCGGAACTAGCCCCAATCCAGAGTACACACTCTGGTCTCGCCACGACAAACTCATTTACAGTGCGTTGATTGGTGCGATTACCACAAACATTCAACCACTTGTCTCAAGGGCAACTACTGCGAATCAGGTATGGGACACTCTGTCCTCAACTTATATGAAAACGACCAGGGGACACATAAACAATTAAAAACACAAATAAGAGAAAAAAGAGAACAAGAGCATCGATTATTACCTTCAGGGTCACATTGTCCGAATGGATCAGTTGACGATCTGCAAACCAATTGAGCATGAAGATCAAATTGAATTCATCCTTGATGGCCTCCCTGATTAATACAAAACCGTTGTCGATCAAATATACGGCCGAGAAGTGCCTCCTAGTATCACAGAGATTCATGAAAAGCTGCTAAATCATGAAGTAAAATTACTCGTTGTTGTCCCTTCTTCAACATCCATTTTCCCTCCATCAGCTCATATGGCTCAGCCGAATTCTTCTAACAAGCCATACACTGCCAATCGTCCCAAAAACCAATGTCATGAATCAAATCAGGCCACACTTTAATACCGGTAATAACTGGCAGCAACAACAAAGTCATAGATACATATTTGAGAATCATGGACAACATCCTTACCTTGGTAAATGTCAGCTGTGTGGTGTCCAAAAACACAACGTGAAGAGATATCAACAGTGACAGGCTGTCCATGGCGTCAATCAACACTCTCAGCACTCGAACACTTCATGGCAGCCTCGGGGAAATCTTGTTGCGGTCTCATCTTACAATACCAATCCTTGCACACGCCATATGGTGGAAGTGATGGCATAACAATTGCGTATGGATCAACCTTTGCCGATCACTCAAACCGGTTCTACCTTTCTTCCTTCTTCACACAAATCCTTGTCATTGAATGATGTGCTTTATATTCCTGAAATTCAAAAGAATTTGATTTCAATTTATAATGCAACAACAATAACGTTTTTTTGGAATTCTTTCCACAAACTTTTCAGGTGAAGGCATTGAGCACGGAGATCCCGTTAATCTACGGTAACACTAGGAATGAGCTGTACGAATGGCCAACACAACCGACTGCCTTGTTCACAACACCTACTACAGAAGCTACACTATCTTCTTGGCATGCTCGTTTGGGTCATCCCTCATCCTCTATTCTAAACTCTATCATTCATAAGTTTTCTTTACCACTTTCATCAACTTCTGATAAACTACCTACTTGTTCGGGTTGCTCGCTCAATAAAAGTCATGAACTTTCATTTTATCAATCCTCTATCCACTCTACTAGACCCCTAGAATATGTGTTTAGTGATGTCTGGAAATCACCAATTGTGTTTACCAATGGTTTCAAATATTATTTGCTTATGGTCATGATCTTTCCCCGTGTTTTGTCCTCACTCTCACGATTTCGAAAACTCACTTCCCGCATGGCCACGCTTAACTATAAATTTCTATAAGAACCAATGATCGAAAAGATAAAGGCACTTTGGTGACATAGGTAGTCCAATCAATTCATTTAAACTCTCCTCAACACCAATTTATCTCTATAAACACCAATTTATCTCTATAAACCGGGATATCGTTTAAAATCAACAAAAAAAAATTTCTAATTGAATATTGTATGAACAATTGAATAAAATTTGTAATTTAAAAAAAAATTATTTCTTTCAAAAAACGAACATATACAGTCTAGCAGTGACTATAAAGAATAAAAGAACTTGTTATGTATATCAACATTAAAAAAAAAGGAAAAGAGATAAACAGGCCTATCTTGGCCCAATTTAAATGGGCCTATCTTGGCCCAATCATTATAATAATAAACAATTTTATCCACAACTTTCTTTTTGGCTCATCCATTGAAACAGAGACTCAAGAAGAAGAAAGAAGAAGAAGAACAAATTACAAATGGCAATTCTCAGCAACGTTTCGTTTCTATGCAGTAACATCTCTCTAAATCCATCTCCTTCTTCTCTCTCTGCTTCTCCATCTCATTGTCTTGTTCGTTGCTCACAGGTAATCTCCAGATCTTTCTCTCAATGATCTCTGAAACATTGTGTTGATTGAAACTCAGAGTTCCTCTCTGACTTTATCTTTTTGGATTCAGGAAAGGAAAGAATCTGTTAGGACATTGGGTGGAGGAAGTGTGGTTTGGTCATTAGGAGAAGAGGTTTCAAAGCGAAGTCTACTTGCACTTGTCTCTGCTTCTCTCTTCTTCATTGATCCTGCTCTTGCTTTTAAGGTAAGCTTTTCTTGATTCCTTCTTTAAATTGTAAGTATCTTTTGGAAATTCATAGTGATAAGTATCTTCTAGTGATCTGTTGCATTAAGGAAGCAACTCTTTTTGTTATCGAATTTGCATATTATTGTGACTCGGCTATGTGATTGCTTAAAATTGTTGTTTTTGATATTCATCGGATTTTTTCTTGATGCGGATGAAACAAAGGGTGGAGGTCCCTATGGACAAGGAGTCACCAGAGGACAGGACTTATCCGGAAAGGATTTTAGCGGCCAGACTCTGATCAAACAGGACTTCAAAACTGTATGCTCAAATCATAAAATGTTATAGATCATCATGAACACCAAATCTTTCGTTTATTCGTCCTCTATTTCCGCAGTCCATCTTAAGGCAAGCCAATTTCAAAGGTGCGAAATTGTTAGGTGCTAGCTTCTTTGATGCAGATTTAACAGGTTTTGTTCTCTACTCTTTAGTTGAAATGGCGAGAAGAAAGACTTCTCATTCTTGGATGTTGTTTAACTCTCTTATCAAACTGTAAAACCAGGAGCTGATTTATCGGATACTGATCTTCGAGGCGCTGATTTCTCCTTGGCAAACGTAACTAAGGTCAATAATATTCCGATGTGTGTATAAAGAACTTTGACATTAATGTTAGAGTCATTAAGAAAGTTGCAATTTTTGCAGGCGAATTTAACAAACGCTAACTTGGAAGGAGCAACTGCTACTGGAAACACATCATTCAAAGGATCAAACATTACAGGTGCAGGTAAAAAAAAAACAACAAGAATCAAGATTTCATTATAAACTATATATAAGCACATGATCTTTTAAGCTTCACATAAAGTTTGATACTTCTTTGTGTGTACTTTTCAAGATTTCACTGATGTTCCTCTAAGAGATGATCAACGAGAATATCTATGCAAAATCGCGGATGGGTAATGTTTCTTCCACTCTCATCACTTAGAAATCTATTGGAAATTTCATTAAAAATGTGAATAAAATTGTTTGTTCATTTTCTTTGATATCTTTTAGTGTTAACGCGACCACTGGGAATGCAACGAAGGACACATTGCTCTGCAACTAAACTGTGAAGTATAAACACTTTTGTATCGTGAAGAGACTTCTTTATCCGAGTTTTTATTTTTTTATTTTTTATTTTTTGAGGTTTGACCATTGTTAAAAGCTTTTTGTGCATGTTGTTGTTGTTGCAGAGTGAGTGAGTATGTGTGTATATATTTTACTAATCTCAAGCTTGACCTTGAGAGATTAGAGGAGCAAGTGGGCCAGTGGTTGCACCACCTCTGCATCCATCTCACGAAACCAGGGTTCGAATTCTGCACCTGCCTCTAGTGAGAGAAACTATTTGCCACTAGGTTACGATGACAAAAAAAAAGCTTGACCTGAGAGATTTAAGTGTACTACTTAGATATATTTTTGTAGATGTTAAAATCTCTTTCTTGTCTCTTTATGCGTCTAGGTTAAAATCTTATTTCAACTACTATTTTTGTTATTTTATATATTACACCCCGGTTGAGAGTTTTTTCTAAATTTGCCCTTGTCAAAAATGTCTTTTACATTACGTTAGCTGCTATCCTCTAGATTAGGTTATCCATAAGGTATTCTAAAATAGGTAATCCAAAAATGTATTCTAAATTACGTAAGTCGTACTCTAGATAAAGTTATCCATAAAAAATGTTCTAAATTACGCTAAATAGAATTTGTTCTTCACTGAAAATCTTCGGAACACTTGAATCTAGTTTTTATTGTATTTTTTTTTTGACCTAACAAAAACCACTGAGCTCCATAGTTTCAAAAACTTAAGAAATCAACATAGACATTAATGCTTAATAAATAAATATATATATAATTTTTTTTTTATGAAATAAAGCTTGAGAGAACAAATAATTATTCTAGATTATGTTTTCAAAGATCAATGGCGAATGTAGGAGAGGTGGGATGACACTTTCCCTCTATAAATGTTAAAATCTTCAAAATTTTCATTATGATTTTTTGTATTTTTGTAGTTCAAATGGTAAAATTTCTTTTTGTGCCCCTTATGCGTCTAAAGTCAAAACTTTTTTCAACTACCCTTTTGTTATATTATGCCCCGATGGAAATTATTTCTAGTTTCGTCCTAGCCAAAAATGTCTTCTAGATTACATTAGATGATTAGGTTTTCAAAGATTAGTGGCGTATATAAATTTTCCAAATTCCTCAAGAGTTTGACTATGTTAAGCAATGGATTGACCATTGGTTCAAGTTTTAGTGTACATAAATGAATGATTAGCAATCTAATTTCCGTTGTAATCTTCATTTCATCTAGCTTTATCAAAATATCCTTTAGATACTTCATACTTACTATCATCAATATCCTCTCCACCACTTGAATTGAGTGGCAACCCATTCAAATCGATCTTCATTTGTTTTCTTTCATTGATACCGCTAATTTTAAATGTCACACACAAACATTTGTTGTTCTCTAGAATAGGTAATCGATAACGATATTTTAGATTATGTATTCCAAAACTATGTGACGAATGAAGGTGAAGAAACATGGTGGAACTTTCCCCTATGAATGTTAAAATATTTAAAATTTTCATTAGACTTTTAGATATTTTTGTAGCTGAAATAGTAAAATCTCTTTCTTGCCTCCTTATGCGTCTAGGTTAAAATCTTATTCCAACTATTTTTTTTGTTATTTTATATATTTCACCCCGGTTGAGATTCTTTTCTAAATTTTCCCTTGCCAAAAATGTCTTCTAGATTACGTTAGCTGTCCTCTAGATTAGGTTATCCATAAAGTATTCTAAAATAGGTAATTCAAAAATTTATTCTAAATTATGTAAGTCGATTTTAGATAAGGTTATCCATAAAACATGTTCTAAATTACGATAAATAGAATTTGTTCTTCATTGAAAATCTTCGAAACACATAAATTTAGCTTTTATTTTAATTTCGACATAACAAAAACCAATAAGCTCCATAGTTTCGAAAACTTAAGAAATCAATATAGACATGAAAGAGTAATAATAAATAAATATAAAAAAATTCTTGCAAATCTTCTTTTATGAAAAAACCCTTGACAAAAATAAGAAAAATTATTATAAAAAAAGACAAATTTTTTTATCACAACAAAAAAATATAAGAAGAGGAGGTTTTATATTTCATCTATGTTTATATTAAATAGACAAGGTGATTTCTCTTACGAAGAACACGATGAACCAAAAGAAAAGGGATGTGATCACATATTTTTTGTCGTAAATTTTGATAATAAACAAAAGGGATGTAATTGTATATATTCAAAAGGGATTTGATCGTAGAATATAAGAGATGTGATAATAGATATTGGGAGAAAAATATACAAAGAGTATTAGAATATTATTTATTAATTTTAAATATAATTTTGCCAATTTAAATGGGACGTCAGGCAATCATCATTTATCCCTTTTTTTGTTTGTTTATGTCGTGTATCCATCCAGAATTCAATAGAAGTAGAACAATCGAGTCTCAATGCCCTAAAGAGTTTTGTTTCGACGGTTGATGCGCCACATAAGATGCGTGACCTTATGTGGTAAATGTTGTCTGGTTATCTGGCTGTGATCCATAATTTAGTGCAGCGAGGGATGGATTGTGTGGATCTTTGTCCACGCTGTGGAGCTCCCGAAAAATCCATTTTCCATGCTTTTTTGAGTGTCCTTCAGCGATTCAGGTGTGGGCCTTAATTCTTCCACTATTACAACCAGGCGTGTTCCCAACCTCCAGCGTGTATAGCAGTTTGGCTTACCTTTTTTGGCGGACTAATAGCCAGCTTATGGATGAACATGAATCCTATCTATGGATATTGTGGTTTATATGGAAGGCGCGCAATGAGAGACTGTCCCAGAGGATCACAAGGAAGGCTCCAGATCTTCTTAGCCGTGCTATTTCTGAATGACGGGCGTGGGAGGCGGCTCGCGAGATACCGACCTCGTTGCAGACACAGGACACAACTACGCAAACCTTATGTTTGCGTAACATCTGCCTGGTTGACGGCTCATGGAAGATGTCGAACATTCATAGTGGGATGGACTGGTCATTGTTTGGAGTCAATGGAGATTGTACCCTACTGGGCTCTCGCAATCAATTTCGGCGAATGTCCCCTCTACACTCAAAGATCGAAGCTTTGATTTGGGCAATGCAGAGCATGGCGACTCATTCGGAGGTCCAGGAGTTCGGTACTGACAATTTGGATGTTTTGAGCATGATTGCGAAGCCTGATGATTGGTCAGCTTTTGCGACAGAGCTAAAGGAGTTTGAGAGAGAGAAGGTTTCTTTCCCGTCTTTCAAGCTAATCTATGTTCCACGGATGTCGAATTCAAAGATAGACTTTTTAGCTAGGTTAGCTTGACTACAGTCCTCTATTTTTTCGTTTGTGGGTTGTTCTATTCCGGTGTGGCTTGCTACACCACCTCAAGTCCTTTGAGTAATAGAAAAGCCTTTTGTGTCAAAAAAAAAAAGAATTCAATAGAATTTGATCAATTTTTTCTGTTCTTAAGGTGGAGAGCCGAGTCCATGCAAAATGTTTGGTTAATATATGTCAGATTCCATCAAATATGCAAATGGAAAATCTAACTACGTACCTAAAAATTTATATTCACAAAGATAGAAAGGAAAAAAAACCTTTTTCACTAATTTTACCAAGGAAATTTCTTGTAAAATTTGATTATTTTGATGGCAAATCAAAATTAAATTAATGTGAGATTTGTTTTGGACCTTCTAAATTGCATGAATTTTGATAACAAAATCGGTTGAGAGGTTGTATAAAATACTAATGCGTGTATTATTTATTCGATGTTGATTCCTTGAAGCGTGCGAGCTTTCATTTGTTGTTTTCTCTTCAACCAACTTTCAGTTGTTGTGGAAGGCCCCTAATCCAGTGGTTAACTAAATATTCATTAATGCATATAGACTAGGAGGTATGAGGATGGATTCTTCGCGCGCAAATGCAAATTAATGAAAACAGACTTATAGAAAATCTTCAGCGTAGTGCAAGTAGAATAGATTTGTCCGGTAAAAAATTATATTTGTAATTATTTCTTATAATTTTTCATAGAAATATAATAATTCAGACAATTAAAGAAAAGAAATAATTAAATAAAATTTGTAAAGAAAATTTAAATAAATGATTTCTTTCTGAAAAAGCACATATACAGTCTAGCAGTGACTCTATATGGAGAATTTTTTAAAATTAGAAATACAGACAAAAATTGAAGTCAACAGCTAATTTTATAAAACATCGTAAACTTTTCAATAATATGCATGAATCTAAAAAATATTATTCCTTAAACACCAAACCTATGCATCCTTATGTATACCCCTCTCATGTTATATATAAATGAATACAAAACAACACACCTAGTGCATTCTCCATCACTTGTTTTGCAATATACTAAAAGATAAGACAAGAGAAAGTTACTTGAGCCATGAGTACTATGTTGAATCCTAATGCGCCTGAGTACGAGCCACTGTATCCCTACGAATCATACTCAAACCAACCAGATCACGCTGATAGGCGTTCTCTGTTCTTGACCTTCTCTAATGGCTTCCCCCTCTTGGAAGTTCAAATATTCAACTTTTTCAACTGGCAAGTAACATCGTGATATGTCTTATTAAACCTAGGAACCAACATGGATAATAGTTTCGGTTTTAGTTCTTGCAAATGTTATGTTTCGTAGACAATGCATGTATAGATAGATAGTTGTTTTGTCTCTCATGCACAGGGCCGGTCCTGAGATTTTGAAGGTCGCAATCCGAAAAGAAAATATGGCCGATTTTACATACATTTTAAAAAATTTTCTGAAAAATTGGCTACTTTTAATATTATTTTTTTTCTAAGAAATGGGCCGCAAGCCTATGCTTGCCATGCTTGTGCTCATGGTCGGCTCTGCTCATGCACGATATAGGTGATTTATCTTACGTTTTTTTTGTTATAGATATTGCATATACATTTTTATGTGTTATTTAAAAGTTCCACATCAAAATTTAACGGGAGATTAAGTAATATGTAATATATATATATGGGTCAATTCACTCATTATCAATTGGTTTTGAATTGGAAGCTCAAAATTTAATATTGTGTTACTTAACTTGTTATTTAATTTGCATACATATGATGATGAGCAGTATGATGAGCACACTTTGTGTCGAGGCCGTGTACGTGCACAGGCCTCGGGATGGAGGGAGGCCTTCTTTGTTCGGGCGAGTGATGTTTCGGAGTGCATATATGGCAGACTATATTATGGGCAATAGGGAGAAAGTCACTTTCACTCTAGGTGGTATTCCTCTGTATTGCAAGAGGTACCTTAGCCGGAGTACTGCAACCGCAGGACCTGCAAATGCGGCTGCAGACTCCGGGAGTAGCAACCACGGTGGAAGCAACGACGATGACGGTGATGGTGATGGTGATGCATAAGTGATTATTGATATGGTAAAACAGTGGTTTAAACACCTTCTATTGTATATATCAATCTAAGATATTTTTTATTTAATTCTATCTAAATTAATGAATAAGGAGACTAAGTTTTTAGGAAAAACTTGTTTGTTTGTTTTTTTTTATGAATAAGGGAAGAACATTGTAATCTCATTTATAAGAGATTTTTTCCGACATTTATAAAAGACATATCTATAAAAATTGTTGAACTATTTTCAAGTGTTCTTCAAGTAATAGTGTTTTCCTGTTGTCTCCATGAAAGGGTTTTAAATTGAACCGAATTAGGAATTAATGCTTTATGGAATAAACTTTGTTGTTGTTGTTGTTTTATTTAATAAGAAAGTATTCTCTCATGGGAGAACAGATGTATACATTTTATCTAATAACAAAAAAATCATTTAGAGACCCACTCCTGATTAGTTACCCAATTGGAAGAATTGTGCAAGATTCTCGAGCCAAACAATCTTCTGGATATGAGATAATGAGAATCCTGAGAAATGACGTGGTAGTTTTAAAAGAGGGTATACATATATATCACACCTATAATTATTTTTTGATCTCCCTCTAGGGTTTTCGGGCAGAAGGTGGAGGAGACTTGGTGGAATTATTGTCGTGTTGTGTCATTTGGAGAATGGAAGTCACAGTCTGAATCAAAGACAACACGAGGATAATGACCGCAGCCACATGGGCAGTTCTGATCCAAACATCTTTGAAGTAGACTTGCTTGAGAGTGGTGAAAGTTCTGTTGAGATGGCTTTTGTAGTGATTATTTAGGCTTTCAGCTATCTCATAATAGTAAGAGCCAAAAGAAATAACCCCTACATTTAGCGTGTTCATCATTTTTGCCACTGATTCTGATCTCCCCAACAAGTTTTTTATCAACCCTTTTTCAAAAAAAGTAAAATGTATTAGCTAGTTTTCGAAACCAAATAAACTAACCAACGAAGTGTTGACCAGTAGTAAAAACCTCTCTATTAAAAGAGGAAGTCACGGGTTTGGAGGAGTTAGCTAGCCAAAAACGAGTATCTTACCTGGTATGACTCTTTCCTTAGAGAATTAAGGGCTGACGAGCCATTAATACTTCGGAAAAGAAGTGCAATAGACGAGGAAGTCAACATCTCGCCCGGTGTCAATGAGATAATCCAAGAAGATGAAGTAGTCACAAATAAAAGCTGTGAAAGGGTAATGACTTTGTTCTAGTGCCATTATGTTCCTCAACACCCTCTCGGTGCCATCCTCTGCTGTGAAGCAAGGCATTGTTAATGTTCCATCTTCAAATTTGATTACTAACGATGTCTCTCTTTCTTCTTGAAAGGTTTTCCAATAAGGTATAAGGAAGTTGGTTTTCAAGCAAGATTAGGTCTTCTTCAATAGTCTTTTGGTGGCAAGCTTCGTCGAAAACAAAATCTCCTGTTTTGTCCGTGTATCGAACTCCGGTCTGACTGAAATACACTAGTATCAATACGGAGTCGAGGAGCATCATTTCAACGAACGCTTCGGATTCCATCCAATTCGTTGGTTCTGCATAACTTGCTCTTACCATTTGCTCATCATTTTTGATGATGCTTCTGAACTCATCCACCATTTCTTTCCCATATCTAAGTTCGAAATACTCGAGGTACTTCTCCTTGTGCTTCTCCATCTTCCTATAGTCCATATACCTGCATGGAAAAGTCTAGACTCATCAAATATCGATTAGATCATTTTCTTCCGTCGATTTTGATGAGAGATTTTTTTCTCAACCGAGATTAAACCCAGATTTTTCTCTTTGCCGATATTGATGAGTTTCTCTCTGCCAAGCTTAGTATAAATGATTTAAATTAAATATAGACAGCAAACTAAATATCAAATATCGATACTATATATATATATATATAACTATATACGGTAAAACGTCAAACATCTATAAATCAATACCAAGGTAAAGATATTTAATTAATTTAAAGAGTTGTTAAATTATAAAATGATCATCTGGATCGATTCCGGGAGAAAATTATTAATTTATCAAGATATTAATGTATTGAGTATTAATTTGTAAAGGTTAACAATATTGTATATGTTGCACAAAATTTTTATTTTAATTTTGTTTTTATCCAACCTACTATATACACACGCTTACAAAACCCAATAAGAAAACATGATTGGTTTATGTTAAGTTTAATTTTTTATGAATTATCAAAAAAAAAAAAAAGTTTTATGTTTGTTTACCTCAAATCTTTTTTGGAGAGCTCAAGAACATGAGGTTCCTTAGAAAGAGGACCAATGAGAAGCATTTGAGGAGTGTAAGCCACCGGCTTACTTTCCTTAACCGCGATGGCACTCTATAGATGCAACAATACTTTTGGTTAACCGAAGCAGGCCATAAAAAGGGGACCTTACAGGTTCCACCCAAGTCAGTCGAGGCTTAAACGACAGCCATCAGATCCTGCTGCGTTGATGGTTTCTTTGTCTTGATCCGATATCGGCCTAGGTACATTCCTAGTGACATTTGTTCCTTGTGATCCTTCTTCTAGATCCACATCCGCCGGTTGCTTGTTCTACATGTAAACAGACAACATATCTATATATATTTTACATATTTAAAACCCTACCACTAGTAGAAAAATCTGCTATAGCCACGTTTTAGCCATGAAAAAACGTGGTTGTAGGATCATAACCTTTTTTCGTGGCTAAATCGTAGCAAAATCATTCATATAGTCACGAAAAAAGCTATCATCCTATAGCCACGATTTTGTCACGAAATCTGTTTGTGGCTATAGAACTTTTTTTTACTAGTGTACTAAACTATATATTACATGTATATATATATATATATATATAGTTTCAAATGAATATAATATATATGTCTAGAAGGAAGTTTGAGTGTTACTCTTTGAACCTTGGCCATGTTTGTGAAAAAGACAATTCTATTAAGAGCCCTAAGCTGTTGCCTCTGTGTATGCTCCTTTGTTAGTGATCGTGCATGAGTTATATAATCATCATATCTATAAAAGTTGGCCAACTCTCTCCATGAGAATGCCACCTCATCAAATATAGTGGTGACAAGTGTCCTTTTAATTACGAAATGACTTTTAAAATTCTTAAATATTTATTCTTCTATTAAATATAATTTATCATGGTTAATTATACATCATTAAGAGTTTAATTATAATTTAGTAGATATTTTGAAGACAATTCATAGAGATATCCATCTATATGTGAAAAATGATTTACAATTTTTAATGTTTTTTCGTATTTTTCACCATTATTTATATAGATTTTATTTCTTATTCAATAAGTTATAATTTTAGAAGGAAAATGAGTTCAAACAAAAGAAACACCATTTTTTTAATATAAATATATTTTATTGTATTTTATAATGAGTAAATAATTAAAATATATTTTGAGAAGTTGAGCCGTA
>OVAN01001157.1:0-44357 GCA_900406275.1 Anastatica hierochuntica | reverse complement strand
TATATATATATATATATACCTCCCTATAAAGAAGCTTTTGCTTTTAGGTATAGGTTTCTTTAGTTGCTTGAGGAGGATTAGGATGTAACATAATTTTTATCCAACAATCCAATTAATTGTACCGTAGAAAGTAAATATAAAAGAGTTGATAGAATTTACCCGTTGACATATACTCCGGAGTGGCATAGCCATATGTCCCTATGACCCTTGTACTAATGTAGCTCGAATCTCCCATCGGACCGTCACTTGCTAATTCAAAGTCCAAAATCTTTGGGTTGAAGTCCTATTGTTTTAAATAAAAAATCAGCATCTATAAGTCCTAGATAAAGACAACAATGGTGAGACTCGAAAGGTTTTTAAAAAGATCATACCGAGTCAAGCAAGATAGCAAATACCTTACAATCTTGGTAAATGACTTTGACAAGGCCGCTATGAAAAAAAGCGAGTCATAGCCGCATCAAGTGCAACCTTAATCAATAAGATCTACGAAAGCGGCTTAACAACATCCTCTCACAACAATTCACATTGATTTATAACTCACTTCTGAAGAGATGATTCTTAAGACTTCCCTTAATTATGCATAAACTAATACACAAGAAGTCGTTGCTCATCTTCAAGTGACTATGATATATCTCGATTTTTACTAATTTCTAACGTTTTTTGGAGTCGTTTTGAGGCTTTTCGAAATTTTTTCTTTGTATTTTTAGGTGTTATAGGTGTTTGGAAAAGTTCGGGGAAGAATGTGAAGTTTCTACAGGATTTCAGAAATTAAATGATAAAAAACGCAAAGTTCAGCACGTAGGCAAACTGATCGATCGATCAGAATGAGTGATCGATCAATCACTTTGCTAGGGAAACGGATACATTGCCCGTGACGAAGAGATCGATCAATCACTCATTATGATCGATCGATCATATTGTTCGATGAGAATTCTGATTTTTCCTTTTCCCTGTAAAATTTTCTTTTTGCCCCAGTTTTCCCCAGAACTTATAAAATAACTCTTGGACGAAAATTAGGATTCAGACTTTATTTTTTATGCAGACTTTGAGATTTCTTTATGTTGTAAGCTCTGGGATACGAATCTCTTCACCTAGAACTTCTGGAGAAGTTTTTTCTGAACCCTTTATTGATTATTCTATCTAATTTCATGTTTCTCTATTCAATCATGTCTTTTGTTTCCATCACCATGCCTGAGTAGTTCCATAAATAGATTTTATGGTTTTCAAAGGAATTGACGAGAATGAATGATTAGGATTGTTAATTTAGGGAATTATCATTAGAATTCTTCACATGGATTGTTCTTAGTGCTTGAACTTGATTGATCACCTAGTTCATGATCTTCTGTTAATTGAATACAACGAGAGTTGATTTGATTGCTTGAATATAATCCATGTTAGCAAAGTATCCTTAGCCAACGAGAGTTTATGTTAAGGTGTTTTGCGAACAAATCAAAACTTGAACATAATGCATGTTTAACCTCCTAAATTCAAACGAGAGTTAGTCTTTAGGTTGTTAAACATAGTAATTAGAGCCACAAGAATGGAAAGTTATACAATTGTGTTTTGAGTTCGAGAATGGTTCTTAATTGTTTCCCAATTGAATTTCCTACATTCATTATCTGGTTTCCTGCGAATTCTCTGATGCCTGACACTTTCCTCCATTGAATTTAAATCGTTTTTAGCATTTGCTTTAATTTACATTTGCAAATAAAAAACAAACAACATTTTATGTGTCTTCTAGCTTGATTCGAAATAAAAATCTTAGTGCGTGACTGGTCTCTCTAGATTCGATCCCAAGATACTACTGCGTTTTGTTGTGCACTTGCAGTGTGTTCTTCGGGTTAAAACCTGAGATATTAAGTTTTTGGCGCCGTAGTCGGAGACCAAATAATGCCTTTGATTCTTTATCCAAGATTTAATCTAGAATTTTTCTTTTTTAGTACTTATGCGTTCTTTCCTTCTTCTCTTTGGTGTTTCAGGTGCATGACAAGAAAAGGACAAAGTTCTAAATCTTTAATCGCCTACGACAACCAGGAGCTAGCTAGAATCGAACGTACCAACTGAAAAGCTAAGAAACAAGCTGAGATGGAGAACCAGAATCTCCAACGTGATCAACAAGTTATTGGGGAAGAACAATTTGCTCAGGATCCTGCTCATCAGGAGCAGCAAGTTCAACATCCTCAGGCCAGGGGATCGACTATTGGAGACTTCGATTCACCATAAGCTTTCTTCGTGAACAAGAGTCCAATCAGGCTAGCGCCTATTGAGAGGCAAGATTATGAGATCCAAGCTTTTGTGATCCAGTTGGTGAAGCAGAACTATATTCATGGCAATGCTCAGGAACACCCAATGGAGCATTTGGAGATGATTCAAGAAATTGCCAGTACTACTCGCTCCAGGGGTGGGCACAATTCCCATCCCGTTCTGTTCAGTCACATTCCGTCCCGAAACGTTTCGTTCCGTTCCCGTTCCGAAATTGAAATGGTACAAAAATGGGACAAGTTTTCAATTCCCGAATGGGAACGGGACGGGACGGGAACGGAAATTCCCGAAATCTCGTTTGTCCCGAATAGATATGTTAATGCATAATATATATATAATATATAATTATCATACAACCAATATAACAAATATTATTATTAAAATTTTTAAAATTACATATATAATTAATTTTAATCGAGGAATAATGTTAAATAAAAGAATTTTATATACATTATTTGATTTATTTTAAGTGTTAGACATTATTTATTACTTTAATTAATATTAAATAGTTTATTAGTTTCTTTTTCAAATTAAATTTTTTGTTATTGTCATAATAAATCAAATTTGTTCTCATTAACGCTTCCATTAACATTTTTTGTATTTATCATAATCAATTTTATTAAAAATCGAGTGATGGATAAATTATGAACGTATTTTGATTTTTTCTTTATATTTTGGGAATTCTCGTTTCGTTTCGGTCCCGTCCCGTCCCATTCTCGTTCCGTCCCAAAATTAAAATGGAACACAAACGAGATATTTATTTTGGTTCTCGAATTTCCCGGCCAGGTCCCGTTCCGAATTCCTGTTTGTCCACCCCTACTCGCTCCAACGATGTTCCACCAGACTATCTGAAGTGTAAGTTGTTCATCTTCTCTCTGGCTGATAAAGCCCAAAGATGGTACAAGTCATTTCCCCCTGCATCTCTAAATTCTTGGGACGAGGTCAAAGGACCCTTCCTTGGTCACTTCTACACCAAGTCCAGATCTAACCAGTTGAAGAACAAGATCTCAGGGTTTCAGCAGGGAGCTACTGAGTCATTCTTGGAGGATTGGGAGCGGTTCAAGGAATACATTAGAGATTGCCCACATCATGGATTTTCTAGAGAATGTCTGTTGAACACCTTCTACAGAGGGATTGATGAGAGATACCAGCTCTCTCGAGACACCGTAAGCAATGGAGACTTCATGACTAAGTATGTGGATGATGCCTATCAGCTGATTGAGAACTTAGCAGCCAGCAACAACAACCACTGTCCTAACTATGCTAGGGGATCAAAGGGGGCAACTCCTGAAAATGCCCAAATTTTTAATTCAAGTCAATGATGGTTCAACTACTAAAGAATCAACAGGGCCAACAAAGACGTGTCAATTTCTCTAAGGATGTGGATGATATAGAAGCTGACATTTGTGCTATGCAAGAATCTGAAGAGCAAGAAGAGGTGAACTATATGGGTATCAGAACAACAAAGGATTCAATCAGGTTTATCCTCCTCAACTGTTTGCTAGAAAACAGTTCGTGCAAAATTCGGGCGCAAATAATTTTTTAGGAAAATCCTCCGTGCAAAATCCGGGCGCAGGCTTTCTTTAGCATTCATCTGCAGGAAAACTGTATGTGCAAATCTCGGGTTCATGTTTCCAGAATTTTCAGAGTGTGCAAAATCCGTGTCAGAGCAACTTTCAGCATGGTTTTTCAGAACAGTGACCAGAATTTGGACAATTTCAGTGCTGGAAACTTTCATGCAGGATTTTAAGCTTTCCAACCCATAATATCTCCAGCTTCTCAAGAAAATAAGCTTGAAGCCATGATGCAGCAGCTTCTAGAGGGTCAGAAAATCAACAACTCCAAGGTTGATGGCATGTACAATGACCTAAACATCAAGTTTGAATCCCTCTCTGCACATGTGAAGAAGATAGATATCCAATTGGCTCAGACTGCTGAAGCGGTTAAGAGATCTCCAGGAACTCTTCCTGGGAAAGCAAAGGTGAACCCCAGAGCGCAGTGCAATGCCATCAAGTCTGAGAAAGGCAAAGAAGCTGATGAGGTGGATGGTGCAAAAGTAAATGACATCTCAGTTAAGAGTCCTCCATCGTATGTGATTCCTGAGTGCAAATACACTCCTAAAGTGTCGTACCCCGTTGTGCCACAACATCTGAAGAAACCTATCAGTGAGAAGACTCTGGCTGGGTTTCATAAAAGAGTGAAAAGAATCCTCTTAACGCGTCGTCTGAAGATGCTTGGGAGGACTACTATCTGAATCAGTTCTTCAAGAACACCATAGAGACTATGGAGGAGATCAAGATATTGTTCATCAAGGCTAGAAATGCATCTTCACCAATGAAGAAATGGTCTAAGGTAGATGACCCTGGGAAGTTTGAAGTACCATGTTCTATTTTAGGGGTCGAGTTCACTAATTCTCTATGTGACATTGGGTCTACAGTTAGTCTGATGTCCAAGACCATTTCTGAGAGATTGGATCTTAATACAGAGCCTCCAAATCTAACTGTGGAGTTTGCATACTCTTCCACCAATTCTCCTCGAGGCACTGTTAATAATTTAGTTGTGAAAGTGGGTAATTGTCTTGTTTCTACTGACTTTCAGGTGGTAGAGATGAGAAATGGTTCTGATAGGCCGTTGATTCTGGGAAGAGCCTTTCTAGCCATAGCGGGTGCAATTGTTGATCTGCCTAAGAAGAGGATCTCGTTTACAAACATTGACAAGAATGTCTACTACGGAGTTGTGCCCATAGACAAAGGTACACATTTTGCGTCTTGTGTTAGTGTGATTGATGGTTTTGTGCCTGTAGCTGTTTCTCAGGTAACCTTAAGCGATAAGAGCAATGTCAAGGAAGTCATGGATGGAGACTCTTGTATCATAACACAAAAGTCTGTTGGAAAGGCTAAGGAGAAGGTGAAGTGCAAAAGGATCAAGGGCGGTCCTCATTTGATGTTGATACATCAACGCTATAATGGAGATATGGTTGAGTATGAGGTGAAGTGCAAAGGATCCTCAAAGGCTTTTTCAAAAGTTCAAGCTATTCTAACCTCAGAGTTGGAAGAGAAAGGTCTGGTAGCTGTGAAAGATCTCATGGGCAGTGTACTTGAGCTCAAGATGTTTGATGGTGGAACTTGTTTTGGAGCAAGTTCTCATACCCATTTGGACTGATACTGAACTCCAAAAGTCAGGCTAATGACTTTAAACAAAGCGCGTAGTGGGAGGCAACCCACTAGTAAGTTTTTCTTTTCTTTTCTTTTAATGGTTTTTCTTTTCTTTCTTTTTATTTCTCATTCATCCTTTGGATTTATTTTCACACAAAGACGATGTGAAGTAAGTCTGGGGGAGGATGCTACTAATGACATTTTTTTTGGTGTGTTATAACTCTTTGAGTCTTTTTCTTTTGTTTTATTGAATCAAAACTTGTAGGGGATTAAGACAAAAACCAATGCTGAATGTGGACTATTTGCCTTGTTTTCTTTTATGATTTCTAAAATGAAAATTTTGTTGCCGAGGTTGTTAGTACAATCAAGTCGGAGAACCCTTTGACTGAACTCCCTACCAGAAAGTTCCATCCTGTAGATTTGATTTGATTCGACGTTGACTCTATTTTATTTGAATTTTAATTGAACTTAATTTTTTTTCCTCATCAGGGTTTTTGTTAGGGATTGAACCACTAACATTCAGGATTGTTCTACCTTTTACCACTCTTTCTTTTTGAATGGCCAGACTCTCCTTTAGTTTGGTACCACACCTTAACCTTTCCTACTTTCAGACTCCATTCATTTTCATGTCTTTCATCTATGTGCACACATGTGCAAAAACAATGGAGAGAATAAGATTGACATAACATACTCTGATACTTAGGATTGGTTAGTGGAATGATAGGTGGTTAGACATCTGATTTATGTCTTTTTCGGGTTATGCTAAAGCTTAAAAATGAAATATGTAATGATAGCATAAGATGGTGGTTGATTATTGAATCCTTAGCTGTTTTAATGTCATACTGAGACTTTTGTTGTAAGGAATTGGCTCTACCCGAAATGTGCACGAAAAAAGAAAAAAAAAAACCCGAAAATTGCACATATTTGGGGCCAGAAAATGTGTTTGTCTCAGTATTTTTCAGTTTTCCAGGAATTTGATTTTCATAGATTTTTTGGTTGTTTGGGGTTTATATCAATATGCTTAGATAGTAGAGGAACTATGGTTATCAATAGATCCGTCTCTCCTGCGATTTTGCATCATATCTTGCATTTGTTTCACATCCTTGAGAACCCAAAACGCTTTAACTCCACCATTCAAATCAACTTCCCCATACCAAGCTCTTTCCTGACGTTGATTTCTGATGAGAAACTCATGCCATACTTAATGAATGTTAAAGAGTTGACTGATGGGACGTGGTGTTTGCAGGTTTGGAATTTAGAGTATGGATAGGCTTGGGAAGTCACTGTGGGAATTTGGGGAGAACGTCTAACACTTTTGTTTACTTATGTGGTCAGATGAAATGTTTTTGCAAGGCAACGTCCGCTGAGGTTTTAGAGTCCCCACGCTTTCAAACCTTTTCACCAACTTGAAATTTGTTAGTCTTTACTTGAGGGCAAGCAAAGGTTCAAGTCTGGGGGAATTGATATATCTCGGTTTTTACTAATTTCTAACGTTTTTTTAGAGTCGTTTTGAGGCTTTTCGAAGTTTTTTTTTCATTTTCAGGTGTTTTAGGTGTTTGGACAAGTTCGAGGAAGAATGTGAAGTTTCTAAAGGATTTTAAGGATTAAATGATGAAAAACTCAAAGTTCAACACGTAGGCAAAGTGATCGATCGATCATAATGAGTGATCGATCGATCACTTTGCTCTGGAAACGAAGACATTGCCCGTGACGAAGCGATCGATCGATCATTCATTATGATCGATCAATCATATTGTTCGATGAGAATTCTGATTTTTCCTTTTCCCTGTAAAATTTCCTTTTTATCCCAGTTTTTCCCAGAACTTATAAATAACTCTACGGAGAAAGATAGGATTCAAACTTTATTTTTTACGCAGACTTTGAGATTTCTTTACGTTTTAAGCTCTGGGAGACGAATCTCTTCACCTAGAACCTTTGGAGAAGTTTTTCTCAACCCTTTATTGATTATTCTATCTAATTTCATGTTTCTCAATTCAATCATGTCTTTTTTTCCATCACCATGTATGAGTAGTTCCATAGTAAGGTTTTAGGGTTTTCAAAGGAATTGACGAGAATGAATGATTAGGATTGTCAATTTAGGGAATTATCATTAGAATTCTTCATATGGATTTAGTGTTTGAACTTGATTGATCACCTAGTTCATGAATGTAGATTAATTGAATACAACGAGAATTGATTTGATTGCTTGAAAATAAGCCATGTGAGAATAGTATCCTTAGCCAACGAGAGTTGATGTTAAGGTGCTTTGCGAACAATCAAAACTTGAACATAATGCATATTTAACCTCTTGAATTCAAACGAGAATTAGTCTTTAGGTTGTTAAACATAGTAATTGGGGTCACAAGAGTGAAAAATTATACAATTGTGTTTTGAGTTCGAGAATGGTTCTTAATTATTTCTCTATTGAATTTCCTACATTCATGATTTGATTTCTTGCGAATTCCCTGATGCCTGACGCTTTCCTCCATTGAATTTATATAGTTTTTAGCATTCACTTTAATTTACATTTGCAATTCAAAAACAAACATTTTCCGTGTCTTCTAGCTTGATTCGAAATAAAAATTTTAGTGCGTAACTGGTCTCTGTGGATCCGGTCCCAAGATACTACTGCGTTTTGTTGTGCACTTGCAGTGTGTTCTTCGGGTTAAAACCTGAGATATCACTGCTCCAAATAGTTAATCTCTGTCTGAATCCATCAACAAAAACACACACAACAGATCTAAACACAAAGTCATAAACCAAACAATTAAAGCTTTTGAATTTGACAAAAACAAAGTGTTACCAGCCATTCTCGGTGACCTTGAAATTCGCAGTAACCGCATACCTGTAAGATCGTATCCATTTACAGATTATATATTTCATCTCACATATGCCTAAACATATAGCCCATTATCACTTATTATATCATCAATGAGCTTTCAAGAATTTAAGCTTTGAGATTTGTTCGTATATCTGTACCAATTGTGAGAATCTTCATCATTTGTCGTGTCGGTAAGAGAATTGGGGATATCAAGATCATCTTTAGCACATCTTGTTGAGGATGCGATAACGACATGGGCTTGAAAACAGGCCACTCAAGCCCTTAACCACTCTCAGTGATATAACCCCCATACTCTGAGACATGTTCTACAACATCGACAAGAGAGTCGTGCACATCTTGAGGACATAATTATCAAGACTTGGCGTATCGTGAAGGTACATAACATCCAATGTAAAGAGCTTCTGGTTTAGGGGCCAATCATAGGTCAATCTCACATATGATCTGCAATATATGAGAATCTATAGGGCGATATACACAAAAAGTAGTTTTTTCCCCAGGAAGTGGATAGAATATTGCACAAGTTGTATGATCCTATACACGAACCCTGATCTTGACCAGTGTTATCAGAGTTTATCGAGAAAAAAAAATTCACAACACTGTTTATTAACGTTACAACATTAGAAGAGTACAATATGAAGGAGGTTTTGAGAGAATAAAACAATGGAGGGGTGACCTATTTATATACATGGACCTAGGGTTTAATATTTTTGGCGAAAATAAACACAATTAATCCTAAAAGATAAGTACGAAACAAAAGATAAAGACCGAGAATATTGCGAACGCAGATGCATTAGATATTCTCCGCTTTTCATTGGCCGAAAATAATATAGTTTTTTTAAGAGATAAATACATAAGTTCGCGTAGGGTTAAAACGGTCAAAAATTGGTGGGAAGAAAACAATGAATAGACACTATGACGCCACAAAAAAAGAACGCCCCATATTTTGCCACGTCACACGCTACGATATTTTCACCGTTTTTTTCGAGGAAATTTTGGTGATCCCACATCACCAACATGCTCTGTATGAACGCCACGTCAACTTTTGACTTCTCATTTAATAATAATATAGATATGGATAGATTGGATTAATGGAGAAAGAAATAAGTTCATCGAATCGATGGCTTTAAATAGAATCATCCTAATACAATATTAAAATCAAAGACAAAAAAATAGTCACTGAAAAGCCTAACAAAAAAATGTTAACGATGCCTACATTTACCAAAAGCCTCAACTTTGTTGTAGTGTTCTCTCGTTTTCAACGTAATTCTTCAATCTCGTTCATGTCGATTTTTTAACACTAAAAAGTTAAAAGAATTGATGACGAAAGATTATTTTAGTTTTCAATGTGCAAAAATGAATGAGAAAGAAAGGGACGGGAGGATAAAGGAGAAAAATAAACTTGCGAAGAGATCGTGGAAATAAGTTGAGGCGAAGTAGGGGCTCCCCCTTTGGTACAGTGAAACCCTTCTCTGTTATTTGGAAAGCTTCGTGAAATCTCCTGTTTTTTTTTCTCTGGCGGTCCTTTTGGCGCTGTAGTATTCTCGGTCTATGGACAAGATCAGTAAGGATCTCTTCGAGGATGAGCGCCGGTGTTGTATAAGTCAGCTTCGGAATCGTGGCGAGACGGAAGCTCCGGTTCGGTGGTTGTGCATTCGACGGTCTCGGTGTTGTTTGCCCACCTAAGGTATCTTTCGGTCTAGTCACGCGCTCATCGTCTTTTGGCTCAGGTCCTCTTCGATCATGTCTTTGTTTGTTTTTCTTTGATGAATCTGTTTATGAGCAAGTCTAGAGCCTTTAGTTGGTCCTTGGGATTATGGCTTCGTTAGAGATTAGGTTGAGGTTGGTAGAGTTGGTGGCTGATGGTGTTGCTTCTGCCTATTCTCTGTTTGTGAAGTTGTGTTCTCGTTTTGGCGGTAGTTCTATAGTCGGTTTAGGGTTAAGTGGTACATGCGTGAAGTGTGCTCGGCCTACTAGCTAGGAGCTTCGGTTTCTCAGTAAGGCAGTGTGTAGAGTTCTTGCCGGTGGTTGGTGTTAGTTTTCATTGGTACTATTAGTAGTGCTATCCTTCGCCATTGCGGTGGTTTCGGCGGGTTCCTCGTGCCTCTGTCAGAAGATGAGCAATATAATGAGTTTCGTCTATGATTCCTCCTCCAATAATTTCGGCTTGTTAGACTCAGCTCCACTTCTCCTCCAATCGGATCCGCTTATCTCTTTTTTGGCTTTCTTCTATTAGCTATTGGTTGTTCATTTAATAAATTCATTGTCTTTTGTATTATATGTTATTGTAGCATCCTTGTTGTTTGGCTCCGGAGGTCATATCTCTAAACTCGCTACCTTGTGGCTTCGGAAAGGCGTTATCCTTTGCCGGCTTTGATATATATCTTTGGTATCATTTGTTTTGATAATAAAGTTCATCATTTAGATGGAGAAAAAATAAGTTGGGACGAAATAGGGATTTTTCAAGTATTTTTTTATTTTAGTTAATTTATTTGAGAGAATTCTGAGAAAATGACACGTGAGTTTGAAGGTGAAGAAGAATGATGCAGTTTCTAAAAGGTGATTTGTGACTTATTATTTACTAGGTGGTTGGTCTGCACACTGTGGAGACATAAAAATTTTATGAAAATTTAATATTATTCGATCGTAGAATTTACACGCATACAAATATTTTTTTAATTACCTTACTTATAATCTTAAAATATTTCATATGGATGGACATTCGAGTATACAATTCGGTTCTTCAGATAGTTAAGATTATGAATCGTTCGAGTACTTTAAAAATTCAATTTGGTTCTGATTCGGTGTGTTACAGTTTTGGTTTGGTTTGATTCTTAAATTTAGGAACCAATATAAAATCAAACTATATTTCAATTCAGGTATTTACCTAAATTACCCGAAAATAAAAATAAAATTGATTATATTTTAGTAAAATTTGGTTTGATTGTGTAAAAATTTGTTTAATTTTGAGAAACGTAATTAAAATAGTTAAGTATTATTGTTAATTCAGATATTTTTGTTATTTTGGGTATAAATATAATATATATTTGCAGATTTTTAATTCGTTATTTTTGGATATATTGGGTCCCTGTTTCATTGACAATTCGCTTCTTCGATTTTAAGTGATTTGGATCCGATCAAATATTTAGAATTTTCGGTTCGTTCTCAGTATTTTTGTTCACTTCTAGATGTTCATAATTTGTGATAAGAAATTTTTTACAAATAGGATTATTTCGTAAATATTATCAGCTACCATACTAATATAAATATATTTATCTACCTTGTCGAATAGCTGATAAGTTCGAACATTTTTATTGGATTCAAATATATTAGATTAAGTATAATAATAGTCAACATCTTATTCTTTCTAAACTTTTTATATAATTTGTAATGTCTGATAAATATTTGTTTAAGAGTCCTATATCCGAAAAATATAGTCACATTTTTGGTTTGGTGATTATTAATAAATAATGATTTAACATATAATAAAAAGCAGAAAATTTAAAACCAAAAGATTTTTATTTTAATTTAAAGACTCACAAAAATTGATGTAATAAGGAAGTGCAAAAATTGATATACAACATTTAAATATTTTTAATATATTTAAATTTTGAGATTTGTTTTTACTTTTTTTTAAAGCAGCCTATCAAATTCAATATAAGATTAGATTTTTTATGTATAAGAAAATGTGTAATTCTAATCTATTAAAGATAATATAATAGCTAAGGGAACAATATTTCATCTTGTAGTCTCATTCATTGTTAATCAAGTATTATATCGGATGGTTAAAGTAAAATTGATATTATGCATTATTCTACATTATATTTTTATCAATTGTTTCCATTTATAATTCAATTAGCATTTTAAACCAAAAATATGCTATTAAAATTTGCTTGTTCAAAATTCAAAAAATAAAGCCTAGATGCTAATTAAATACTTGTTACAACATTAAAATTTATATTTTGCATATGTAAGTACCTAATTAAATGGCATAACAATATAATTAGAACTTATTGTGTTTACCATATTTATTAATACTTAAAGTATATGTAATATTGTATATTATTATAGTACATTAACATTAGTATATGTAACGGATGTTACTTTCAGTATTTAACTTTACCTTGCATACATATAATTTATTATGCACTTATAATATGCATAATTAACTTCATCTATCAACATTAATTTTATGGTCATACAAAAATAATCATACAAAATATCTATTATATTAAAATAGAGTCACTATTTTTATCTACTATTGACAAGTCATAGTAGGATCATTTAATTAATTACATAAGACATATTTTATTATTTATATTAATCAATAAAACATATAATATTTAGAAATAATCTTTTTTTTTTTGTCATCGTAGCCTAGTGACAATAGTTCCTCTCACAAGAGGCTAGTGACAATAGTTCCTCTCACAAGAGGCAAGTGCAGGGTTCGAACCCTGATTAGGTGAGATGGATGCAGAGGTGGCGCAACCACTGGCCCACTTGCTCCTCTCTATTTTTTTTTACATCAAGATATCTAGTTTTATTGGATAATAATTTTTTTTTTATCGTCTTTCCGTAAAACTTAAAGAAAACGCATGTTCCGTACAAAAGTAAACAAAGGCTCTGCAAGAAGAACAGAGACCAAAACAAAACATACTCCTCACCATCCTAACATAAGGATTCCCATGAGAAATCAAGACTCTGTACGTAGCTTCTCGTGGAGCCATGCCGGTCCACCGATGGACAAATAGGAATTGAATCTTCCATCCTTTGTTACGCTCTTTGCGATCTCGGTTGCAACCGTGTTTGCCGTAACCATCTCTAGTTCAAAGTCACAGTCTTTAAAACCACCTGATAAAGCAACAATCTGTTCAACTAAAAATCTGTATCTAGGCCAAGCCCTTGGGTGTTGTATAGCTTCGAGTGTACTGGTTCCTTCTAAAGCAATAACAACCGATTCCATCCTCAAATCTCTAACACTTTGAAGTGTCCAAACAACGCATCTCAATTCTGCCCAGACTTTGTCATTCGATCTCGTGCAGGCTTCTCGAGCATGAAAGAGGGTTTGTCCTTCAAAGTCTCTAGCTAACCACGCACCTCCAAAGTGAGAATCCGGGTTGCGCCACCCCACACCCACATTACATTTGATCATACCTCTGGGAGGTTTTTGCCACTTGCTTGGTTGAACAAAAATGCTTGTAAGTGCCATTTCCCTCTGTTCTGGTCCGTCTTTGGTATGAAGTTCTAGCCATTCCTTTGCGTCATCCTGAGCCTTTTTAGAGACGCTCACTGCAGATTCATTACATCCTGCAAAGATCACAGCATTCATGTGTTTCCATATATGCCATAAAAGCCATGGAATAGTCTTTATACCTTGAGCTTCTCTGCTTGTGCCCTCCATTAACGCAAACACATAAGAGAGATTGTCTTCTAACGTGTTCATGAAACCATTAACAGGTTTTGGAACCCCACCGATGTCTAAAACGTTTTGAGCTGCCTCACATCGGAACAGCACATGATTTATTGTTTTGGTATGGCCTTGACATCTTTTACAATCCGTTTCCGTTGCACATCCTCTGCTTTGTAGCCTATCCGCTACCGCAAGAGCTCCTGCAAGCGTTCTCCACAAGAAAAACTTGATTTTTGGCTCTGTTCTCACCTTCCAAACTTTCTTCTTCAGGTTTACTATCCTCTCTTCTCTTGCACTACGAGGCTGCCCTTGGGTTGAAAGAAGGTTTACGCACAACCAATTCCCACTCTTGGCTGTATAAGCTCCATGTTTTGTATACGCCCAAATCCATCTATCATCCCCTTTCCCTATCATCATCTGCGCAATTCTCTTTGCATCCTCTGGAACAAAAAGCTTATTTAATAGGTCCAAATTCCACGCCACAGTCCCTATTGTTAACTGATCCACCGTTAGCTCCATGTCTATGATGCTCTGTATTGGTCTTGCTCGACGGGGATGCATATCAAATAGCCATTTATCCCTCCACACATTGGTTTGTCTACCTTCTCCAATCGATTTCACCAAACCTTTTTCAAGTAGTTCTCTCCCATGTAGCATACTCCGCCACGCAAAAGAGGGCCTATACCCTTTCCCGACTTCCATGAAAGATGAGTTTGCGAAGTATCTACCTTTGTATAGTCTGGCCACTAACGAGTCCGGGTCATTGAGAAGTTTCCAAGCTTGTTTTGCTAACAAAGCTTGATTGAAATTCTCTAAATCCTTAAAACCAATGCCTCCATCATCTTTTGTTTTGCACAAATCCTTCCAAGCTACCCAATGTATTTTACGCTTCTTCTCACACGCATTCCACCAAAAGTTAGACATAGCACTTGTAATCCTTTGACATTGAGTTTTCGTCATTCTAAAACATGTCATAGCATACACCGGAAGAGCCATCGCAATTGACTTAAGAAGTACTTCCTTTCCCCCAAGGGAAAGCGTTTTTGCGTACCAACCGTTAAGCCTTTTGTTTAACTTTTCATTGATGAATGCTAGTAACTTTTGCTTGGAGCCGCTAAAACATTTGGGCAAACCCAAGTAAAAACCATCTCCACCTTCCTTTTGAATACCCAAGATATTAGCGATGAGCCGTTTCATATAGGGATCAATGCTTCCACCATAAGAGATGGCCGACTTTTGGAAATTTATTTCCTGTCCGGAAGCGTCACCGTAGAGTTTTAAAACTCTCAGAAACTCCACACATTCCTTTAGTGTTGCACGGCATAGGAACAAATTATCATCCGCGAAAAGCAGGTATTGGATAGATGGACAATTACGTGTTAGTTTCATCCCTTTGAGTCTACCTTGCTGTTCCGCTTGATTCATCATGTGCACAAGAGCCTCCGCACAAAGGATAAAAAGAAAAGGGGAGAGAGGGTCCCCTTGTCTCAATCCTCTTTCCAGTTTTATATGCCCGTGCGTTTGGCCATTAAGTAGAACCGTATAAGACGCCGACCGAACACATGCCATAATCCACTTTATCCATTTGCCATGAAAACCCATTCTTATAAAGAGTGCTTCAAGAAAATCCCATTCAACCCTATCATAGGCTTTAGACATGTTCGTTTTGATCGCGATGAACCCCTCCTTACATGACGGATTAGTCCTTAGCCCATGTATCATCTCATGTGCAACGAGTATATTATCGGAGATAAGCCGACCCGAAACAAAAGCTCCTTGTGTTGGCGATATAATCTTCGGAAGCCACCGTTTCAATCTTCCACATAAGATTTTTGTGATGATCTTATAAGTTGTAGAACACAAACTTATCGGTCGAAGGTCAGTCATCCGATTAGCGTTCGGTTTTTTCGGTAAAAGACATAGCTGGGTGAAACTCCAATCTGTATTCATCACTCCGTTCCTGAAAAAACTCTTGACTTCTTGTGTCACTTCCTGGCCAATAATGCTCCAAAAACCCTGATAAAATCCGCCGGTCATCCCATCAGCTCCAGGTGAGCTATCACTTTTTATCGCTTTAACCGCTTTCTTTATCTCTGTATCCGAGACAGGTTTAATAAGTTCGTCATTCATCTTATCTGTCACCCTCCTCTCGAACCCTTGCAAAAGCTCTGTAGCAACTGTAGGTTTTGAAGACTTAAATAAGGTTCCAAAAAAATCCACTGCAATCTGTCCCTTCTCATCTTCTTCAAACCTTTCTACCCCTTCTGTATCCATCAAGGAGCTTATATAATTTCGCATGCGCCGTGTCTTTACTTTGCCATGAAAGAAACTAGTATTATGATCCCCCTCCTTCAACCATAAGACTTTACTCTTGTTCTTCCAATACAATTCTTCATCCTTTTCCGCCATTACCAGCTCCTCTCTCATCTTCTTCATTGCTAACAAGTCAGGGTTTATCTTAGCCGATTCTTGGTCCATCTCTTTTCGCAGCTTTTGTATCAACACTTTAGAGTTTTGATTAGAAGACCTTTTCCACTGTGATATTTCCTTACGGCAATTTGCTAATCGGTCAGAAACTTTGCAGCTATCATCTCCCTGGTTTCGATTCCATCCTTTCCCCACAATCTCTCTTAACTCCGGTTTGGAGCACCATCTCTTATCGAAGCAAAACCGTCCTCTGAATTTGGTTCTCTTACCAGTGACATACGAGACTATGGGCCGATGATCTGATTCTGCTCTTTCTAGGTACTCAATGCTCGTCCTTGGAAAGATACGAAACCATTCTGCGTTTCCGAATGCTCTGTCGAGCCTACATTGTATCCAAACTTTGTCCTTGGTGCCATTGTTGTTCACAATCTCTCTACTTCCTGCCCATGAAAGATTGTTCCCCGTGTACGGAGGTTCCTTGAGGCGACAGTTTCTAACCATTGATCGGAAGTTGTGGAAGGTATGCTCTGGTCTTGAAGGTCCCCCGAGCTTCTCAGTATTGTTCAAAAGCTCATTGAAATCTCCAACTAGGAACCACGGCTCATCTCTGTTTGCACCAATATTTTCGAGTTGCTCCCATACTTCTCTTCGTTTATGTCTACAAGAATCTCCATATACAAAACTAATAAAGTATCCCAGCGATCCTATCTTCACTTGAGCATCAATAACTCTGTTATTAGAAACCAGAATTTCTACCTCATGTGTACTCTTCCAAAAAACCGCCAAACCACCACTTAGACCCACCGGATTAACCAAATGACTATGATCATAACCAAGAGATCTTTTTAGCTTCAACACGTGATCACTAGAGTTTTTAGTCTCTAGGAGAAACAAAAAGTCTGGGAAATGTTCACGACACATTTCCTCAAGGCGTCGCACTGTCAGGTCGCTTCGCAACCCCTGACAGTTCCAACTGAGTGTAGTCATTGATGATTGGATGGTTTCAGGGAAACCATCAACCCATCACCTTGTTTTGAGCACTTTGACGATACTTCACGCTCTTCATTAGCTTTCCTTTTCATAGGAAACTCACTGCCTTCTACTACATTATTCTTTACCAAAGTCACGTGACCCACCTTGCTTTTGGTCCTTCTAGACCATGAGGAGCTCTTCCCTTGTTTATTGTTATTTCTGCCACGAGAACTAGTAGCACTTGTTGCAATGCAACCCACATTGAAGGCTGGATACGAGACGAGGTTCATATCAACCATGATTCCTTTATCTTTACTAATTTCTGAATGCGCTTTAGCCACTGTTCGAAACTCATTAAACCTCATCCCATTATGTGCCTCTGCCATTCCCATTCCCGTTTCTCCTAAACCCTATTGACGTGGTGCCTCTCTGAACTGCTCATGATAAACCTCTGTTTGTCTAAAATCAAATGCCATGCATTTGTCCTTGTTCATCACCGTCTGTATTAGCGGAGGATTTTCCAATCTCAGACACGAGCTTTGGGCTACTGGATCTTTAGAAAGCTCAGCCAACACTTTCTTCATTTTCATCTCTCTGAGTTTCCGTTCTTGTGGGTCCACACAACTCATATATATCTGAATTTGCTCAAAAACCTCTGGATCTACAATTCTTGGGTTCGGTTCAAAACCTGGGGGAATCGATGGAGCCATTAGTGGCATTAACTTCTCAACCAAGTTGTTGTGATGCTGTCTTGTGTACGCCGGTTTGAAGTTAGCCATGCTCTGTTTTTGACCTGTGCTGTGTTTGTTCTCTTGCTCTTTTTGTAACAGTGGGCACTTTTGTTTGTCATGAGTAAGTCGCAAACAGTTAAAACACTTCTTCCTTACTCTTTCATATTCAATATCCAATTGAGCAGTCCCTCCAGAGGGCAAGTTCATAGTCTTTACGTCCCGAAGCGGTTGATCCAGATCAATTATAACCAGAGCACGAACATATGGTAATAAGTGTTCTTTACCTTCTTCAAACTCAATGACCTTGACATACCCAATAGCCCCAGCAATTGCTCGAATCGTTTTCAGAGTCAGGTGGTTGACAGGTATTCTTCGAATACGAATCCAGATCGGAGCCGTTCTAAGAAACTTTGGTGACGGGTTCTCCACCCACCTATCCAATACCATTCCCCAATCATCGAAAGTCCAGAAACCATGTTTCATCACCGATTGAATGTCTGATTCCAGTTCGAAAACGAACTGAAAACTCTCCTTAGTTAAGGCAATGCCTCGTACTCTCTCGTAAACCTTCCAAATTTCCGGCATTACCCGTAGCATTCTACGCATGTTTTGATTGTCAGGATTTAAAAACCGCCCTATCAAACTGTTTGCGCTTTTTGTCGTTGATCTAAACCCCTCCTCCTCCGGTATCTCGATCGGTATATCTTCCTCCAAGGACATAACTTCAAGAGCTTGATGTAATACCCCTTCCATGACTAAAAGGAAAATACCCACTTCACCAGAGTGTTCACGATCAACACTTATCAAAGCTTGGCTTTTAGATCTCTGAAACTTGCTTGGTGAAAAAACCGATGACAACTTGTATTCCAAAAATAATTCCTTTCCGTGATCTGAAAAAGGAATGGCGGAGTAATTGCAGGCTCTAAAATACTGGACCGAATTTGAAAAATGATAGGATAAGGAAATTGCGCCAAAATGTTTTGGAAACTTTCTAAAGTTTCAAAGGAGCCGCAAAGGAATGTTTCCTTACGAAAAAAACGAGCCATTTTGAAAGGCTAAACGAAACCTTTTCTTAGAAAGAGAAGGACCTGAGCAAAAACGAGCCATAACCTCTCTATTTAGAAATAATCTTAGTAATAAGGATATTAATAATAAATAAGTTTTAACTACAATTTTGAATTTTATTTTTAATTATAACAAAATTTGTTGAGATGTGACCAAAAAAACAAAAAACAAAATTTGTTGAGAAAAGATCTAAAAAAAATCTTACTAAAAATTTAAATATTTTATTAAATAATAAATTATTTATTTTCGTAATTAGTACTATATTATTATTATAAAGTAGTGTTAATTAAAATTTATTATAAAAATTAAAAATTCTAAGCTATTATAATTTTCATAATTATAGTCTATCTATTATATTAAATAGAAGTATTCTATGAACTAAATATGAAAAAAATATATTAAATAGGTAAGTAACCTATTTTATTCTTTTTAAAGTATTTATTTAAATAAATTATCATTCACCATTAAAACGGATTAATATTTTCAAACTATGTAAGATTATACAAAAAGTAAAATTATTAACATATGTTAAACTTTTATATCTACGGTTATATATCTTCAAAAAAATATTTTGAGGAAGATTCTCTGTTTGATTATTTCATATTATGAATTTATTGTACCTAACTCAAAAACTTAATAACAATTAATAAAAATGAAATGTATAAAAACATCACTATATATTAATAATGTAATAAGAGACAATATAAAATGTTTATGATAATATCAAAGTTATAAATTTATAAAATAAAAAAATAACCGCAGGAACGTGCGGGTTAAACTCTAGTATTAATTGTAAATAAGTTCAAAGTAATATAATTGTTTAGAAATATAATAAGTATTAATTATGATAAAAAAAAAACACATCCAAATCTCAAACACTTAAACAAAAATTCAAAGCCCAAAATTTCTACAAAAATAAATCTAAAATTCTTCGATATAATATAAAAGGAAAAACTAAACTAAATAATCATTAATAATTTATGCAAAAATTTCCATATTTAGTAATACGGTTATGCAAAAAAAAATTGATATGAGTTATAGACGAGAGATTTTAGCCCAATTACCATTAATACTTTATATTATTTGTCATACAATAAATGTATGCAACTATAAGGATTAATATAAGGGAGAATTAGAAAAACGGGACACTTTAAACTTGGATTTATCAAAATAGAATTTTCGGTAATTTTGGCTTTTTTGACATCTCATACCCCTACAAAATAAAAAAATAGTAATTTAAATTTAAAAAATTTTTAAAAATATGTAAACTATTAAAAACATAAGTAAGACTACTTATGCATTTTTTCATAACAAATAAATAGGTAAATAATATTTTATTTAATATACTAGCTAAGCACATAATACTCATTCTGGCCATCTACTTAGGTTAGAAATCGTATACTAAGTGTTGTACATTGATCTACCTTTGGTATATAACGTAAACAAAAGTTTCTTATATTTTTAATTTCGGTGGAATACGTTTGATGGTATTCTAGCCATTTGTCTTTGGTCTTCCAAACGCTAGAATATATATTCTACTGATTACTCTTTGATCTACCTAACGCTGGAATACGTATTCTGGCTATTACCAAATGTGACGCGTTATGCATATTAGTTTTTCAATCTTCTATACATTGTTCTACCCAATCTGAAAAACGTATTAGACCTAAATAACGAAAAAAGGAAAATTTCATGTTGTAATAATTTTGTTTCCTAAATCTATCTTAAATATACCTAAATCTAAGAATATCTTTAATAAACCTAAAATACACGATATGTCGTTTTTTGCATCAAAAATATCGACTTTTTCTCAACTTCATCGTCTCCTTCGTTTAGATTTTTCATCATCTTTTTAACATGGTTCTAGTCTACGTTAAATCGGGTGAATGGATATCTAGTTGCAGTGATCAATGGAATTTCGTGGTTAATAAGGAACGGCGAGGTCGAATGTAAACCGATCTGCAAACATTGGAGATCTGTTTTCTGAAGGCTCCCTCAATCCTTATGCTGATGATCCCTATGCGTTTGACTGACTGTAAACCGAGTTGAATCTATCTACCGCACAAAGCTCAAGCTCGTAAAAATTGTTTTCCATACTCTAAAGCTCTCTGCTTGTTTGTTGCAGAAGTTTAAATGTTGCTCTCTCATCCATTGTACAGACGTTTCCTTCCACATCAACTTTTCCATTTGTTAATTGTGTGTGTGTGATGTTGAAGAACTTGCTACTATTGTTACAGAAAATACAAAACTAAACCCTATCAATGAATCTTAAAGATTCTGATACAAATGATGCTTTCTTATTAAATTTTACCAGTCGAGATAAAAAACGATTCGTTTTTGTTTTTTTTCTCATTTTCTTTTTTTTAAAAAGAAAATAAATAGGAAAAACATTTTAACTTAATCATAATTTTTTAATTATAGGGGCAAAATCAGATTTAACAAAAATAAAATCCTAGTGTGACAAAAATATGGGTCAAAATCCTAAAGGGACAAATCCAATTTGAGTGTCCCATTTTTCTCATTTTCCCTTAATATAATTACATAACTTTTCACTAATTAATATTATGCTAAGATGTAATATGGTTTACTGGTAAATTGTTAAATTATCATATACTAATACCTACTAAATTATTAAATCGTTACATTATCATATTTTTTAAACTATATAATATGGATTGTTAGAAAAGTACATATAGAATAACACTATTATAAGCTAATTATAATAATAATATAAGCAAGTAGTCAGACATTTATATAAAAATTTAAATAGACGTGTTATGGTTGAATACATGTCATTTATTTTATTTTTATTTTACCTTTATAATTTTTTGTAAATGTTTGTTAATTCGAATTTAAAATTTTTAAAAAAGATCAAGTAACTAGGAGGATATTCATTTTTATTATCGTATGTGTTTCACAGCGGATTTGCAATAAATTTCGGGATGCAATTTATAGAAAGACCTTGTTTAGAAATTAACTTAAATTAGTTCGTGTTTTTTAAAGAGTTCAACTAAAATAAATAAAAATTCATAAAAAACAAAAATTCAACTACCAATCAAATTATAACATTTTAATCTCAAATTCTCTTAGAAACGACACTGTAAAAAATTCACTTAAGGGATTTTGCTTTTAATATATAAGAGGATAGTATTTTTGTCAATATTACTTAAGGATTTTTTGGTCATCACAAGAAGATCCATATGTAATCAAAGAAGATATTGTAAATATATTGTAGAGATTTATGAATATCACAAATATGATTCTAGACTAGAAAAAATGGCTGACGGTGAGCTTTAAGCCGCCTTTGTACCTTTTGTTTTCTTGTGTATGTATGGGTTAACTCCGACTCATTTCGGTGTAGTATCCAGCAAGTCCGACCCATTTTTCGATTGAATCCGGTTACTTTTGTGGTTCTTTTTATTTTTGGCTCAAATCAGTTGCGTTTTGTTTTTTGATAAGCTTTAACTTGTTAATGAGTCGAATATCTATTATGGCCTCTGTAGTTTTTAAAATGGCTTTTGGATTTGGATTTTTGGTTTTTGGTTTTTGAGTTTGGTGTGTTAATTTTTGTTTATCAAAAATCTTGATTGGTAAAAACTAGTTTCCCTATTATTTAGACCATGATTATTTATAGATTTTAGAATGGTTTTTGATTTATAGTTTTTGGTTTTTATATTTTAGTTTCTGACTTTTTGGTTTTTGGATTTTAATTATTTAAAGAAATAAATAAAAATTTGAAAAGAAAAACAAAATTCACGGAAATAAAAGTGTTTTGGGAGAATCTAAAAAACTATGGAAATTGGTTTTTATTGAAAATGTTTGAAACCTTCAAAAAATGAATTCCCTAAAAGTTAGGATATCTACTTTTTAAAAAAATCTTGAATAGTTGAAAAACTAGATTCTTCAAAAACTAACACTAGTAAAAAAAAAAAGGGGTTATAACAAATTTCGTGACAAAATCGTGACTATAACAGTTTTTCTACTAGTGTAAAACTAAACATCAATCTAGAAACCATAAACAACAAAAACTTGGGAAAATTGCCAAAAAGGAACAAAAAAAATGATATGATTGTTCTTATGGAATAAATTCATATTTATGTCATTTTTTCCTTTAATGCCCTTTTATTTATCAAAATTTATGAAAAAATAGTTTTACAAGTCAAAAAAATGTAAAAATTAGGAAAGATGGTCCAAATACTCATATCAACATACATGTATTTTTGTTTTGGTTTAAAAAATTTTAAATAAGTATTTCAAATTTTGTTCTACGAAAATGAGATGTTAGGTTCTGCAAAAAAAAACGGCAAAATTGAAACGAAATTTCACACTTTGTTAGGCAATCTACGGGCATTCGAAAGAAAATTCTAAATTTCAATAAAATTCTAAGCCTGTGGAATTCTTTATCTACATATTTCAAAGCGGGTTGCAAATTTTTGGAATAGAACGTCCACTCTTATCTATTAAAGGTAGAATGATTTCTCAAACCTCTTCTATTGTTTCTACGCAAAGTTGAAACGTGATTCTACAGATAATGTTGACCATATCTCCAGAAATAAGAGAAGTGCAGTTAGTGTATATTCTGAATATATATGCAAATCTTTTAAATTTGGGAATTTTCATATTTGATTTATGTCAAATTTTTAAAGAAAAAAAAAATCTACTGGAACCTTTATAAATGAAATTTGACGCCAAAAAAAAGATTCATGCAAATTCAACATTCTTGAAAGAAATTTTGTAAATAACTGAAAAAAGCAGTTGAGATTACTTATAAAAAGTGTTTTTAACTTTTTTTTTTGTTCATCTATTAATAATCAAATTACTTAGTTATTTTGTTACCACTTCTAAATTTTTTTCAGTTATATTTTATCAAACAAAATGTGTCTAACCACAAAAGAAAGATGTCATTAACGATTATAGAGATACGAATTAGTGATCAAAACTGGAGTATATTTGTTGGTATTATAAACAGAATACAAGACTTGTTGTTGGTATTATAAACATAACACAAGACTTGTTGTAACAGGGAAAATGGTATTCATGACAAGTAACGATCAACATTTGATTTGGTTTAAAGTGGATGATGTTATTTTTTTTGTTTTGGGAGAAAATCGATGATGTTATTTTTTGATGTTATTTTTAAGTCGACGTAGTTATTTTTTTGTTTTGGGAGAAAATTGTATATAACCAAAAACTGTTTTGCTTTTATTTTATTTTTTTTAATTGGTTTAAATCAAGGGAATATATTATAGAGATTTATAGGAAACTATTTAAATGAAATATTTGAAAATATTTTAAAACGGTTTTGTTGTTTAAAAATATTAATGAAAAATATTTTTATTATTTTAAAATCTTAATTAATGACATGATTTTAATTACATTGATTTAGCAAATAAACATTAATTATTTTTAATTAGTATGTAAATTCAAATTGAAGGGTTTAATGAGATTTTCATTAAATATTGTTTTAATAGGACAAATCCACATTAGTTTTATAATAATGAGACAATGATATCGATTTTTTGTTCGAAAATTCTCTAAAAACTTTAGAAAATCTATTTGTTAAAATAATCATGAATAGTGAAAAACGTGGTTTTTGGAAAATCAAAAACTAAAAACCATTCTAAAAACTTAAACAATCAAGGGCTATGTGTTATTTCAAGTTTTGGATAAATTCTCTGGTTTTGTTTTGCTTTGATGATCACCCGTTTACTCCTAATAATATATTCTTGCTTTCAAGTCCTTAAATTCGAGCCTGAGTGCTTATCGGATTAGGGCAAGTTTCTCTCTTATAGACGTACGAACTGGCGTTTTCAAAGATAAAGGAAGATTAGATATGTTTAATAGTTGGCGTCTGAAGGAAGATGGGTTTGTTGGCCCTCTAATGTTGTGGCAGTTATGATATTGAATATTACATAAATGACGAGGAATTGAGAATGCGGTGGAGCTGCGGCGGTGCTATAAGGTTTCCCAGATCTCCTCATTTAAAATGGTTGCAGGATCGACACGTAGACAGGTGAAGAGGATTCAGAAAGAGTCCCCCGTGTGGATGGTGCTCGATTCCTTCTAATTCTCTTTCTGCTAAATGTTCTTCGGCTGGGCTTTAAACCCTAATTTTGTAATATGACTTATCCATGTTGTAACTATTTTATGGGCCAATAAATTATGTTGTTGAAAAAAAAAACACTTATATGATTCTATTCCTTTGGTAATTAGGTTAATTCATTCTCGACGTAAAGAAAACTACCTTGTACATATAATTTCATGAGAGTATACCAATGTGGCAGTGCGAATGGGACAGTGAAGTTCTAACAGAAGGTTTCGAAGGAAACATGTTTCGGCTACAGTGTTGGCGATACCTTTGTATTCAGCTTCGACACTAGAACGAGACACAATTTTTTGCCGTTTGGAAGACCAGGATATGAGGTTTTCGCCGAGATAGACGCAATATCTAGAAGTGGAACGACGAGTGTCTGGACACCCCGCCCAATCAGCGTCGGAGTAGGCCGTTAGAGTGTTGATGTTGGATTTGTAGATTTGCATACCGTGTGATGAAGTTTCTTGAATATATCGGATAATTCGACGAAGAGAAGATAGATGTTGTTCTCTAGGATCATGCATGAAGAGACACACTTGTTGAACAGCATAGGAGATGTCTGGACGCGTGAATGTGAGATACTGAAGTGCACTTGCAAAACTACGATACTCCGTCGGATTGTCTATTGGGTCACGCGCGTTTGCCGATAGTTTAGAGTTAACGTCAACTGGAGTTGAAACCGGCTTGCATTCCGACATTCCCGCCCGTGAAATAATGTCGAGAGCATATTGCTTCTGTGAGAGAAAGATGCCGGCTTTGTTGTACTCCACCTTAATACCTAGGAAATAACTCAATCGACCAACATCAGTAATTGGAAATTCGGAGCTGAGTTGAGAAATAACTTGAGAGATTAATTCCGGGAGATGAGCCGGTGAGAATTATATCGTCGATGTATAGCAGAAGGTAGGCCAATTGATCATTCTTGCGAAACACAAAAAGCGAAGGATCACACTTGCTTGGGACAAACCCGATGTTGGAGATAAAAGATGCGAACCGAGCATTCCACGCTCTCGGAGCCTGCTTAAGGCCATACAAAGCCTTGCCGAGTTTGCAAACATGGTCCGGTTTGTTTTTGTCCACAAACCCAGGCGGCTGATGCATGTATATAGTTTCCGAGATAGTGCCGTGAAGGAACGCATTCTTAACGTCCAATTGACGAAGTTGCCAATCTCGACTCAAAGCTACATTGATTACTGTTCGAATAGTAGCTGGTTTGACGACGAAACTGAATGTCTCTTCATAGTCTTAGCCATATTGTTGAGATTTCCCATTAGCAACAAGTCGAGCTTTGTAGCGAGTGAGAGAACCATCTGCATCATGTTTATGCTTAAACAACCATAAAGAATTAATAACGTTATCACCAAAAGGACGAGGTACCAATCGTCAAGTCTTATTTTTAATTTGAGCATCGTACTCCTTCTGTTACTGCAGGATTCCAGTTCGGATCAGCTAAGGCTTTTTGAGCACTCGAAGGAATTCTAGACACGGAAGACGTATATAATGAAAAAAAATTTTCTTTGGCTTACGAATCCCGGCTTGACTTCGAGTAGTCATTCGGGTTGAAGGAGCATGGGTTGGATTAGCGGAAGGAGACGGAGCAGCCGAGGAAGAGGAGTGATCTGCCAGCGGCCGAGAAAGAGCTAGCTCCGAATTTGTTGGAGCTTGTGTTGAAGAAGACGGTGCTGGAGCTTGCACCGAAGGAGTGGAGATTTGAGGAGCTTTAAGAATGGAGCGAAAAAGCGAACAAGGCTCCTCAAACTGCTCTAAAAAATCATATACATTAGAATTCATTGTTTGTTTGTCAGCTTTGGGAAAAGTGGATTCATCGAAAGTTACATGTCTAGAAATAATAATACGATTGGTCTTTAAATCTAGACATCGATAACCCCGTTGATTGAGTGGATATCCCAAAAATAAGCAAGGCGTGGAACGGGCTGACAATTTATGATTTGTTCTATGATTTAGATTTGGAAAGCATAAGCAACCAAAAACCCGAAGATGATCATATGATGGTGTTTTCCCAAACAAAACCGAAAGAGGAGTTTTGTTACCAATGGAAGAAGACGACAAGATATTGAGGACAGACGCTGCAGCATGAAGGGCTTCGGCCCAATAAGCAGGAGATAAGTGGGCTTGGAAGAGAAGAGTGTGAATGGCGTTATTGATGGTTCGTATCATTCGCTCAGACTTCCCATTCTGCTGCGACGTATGAGGACATGAAAACCTAAAAGTGATCCCATTAGTATCAAAATGATTGTGAAACTGAGAATTATCATATTCACCCCCGTGATCACATTGAAGAGATTTGATGGTTGAGTTAAACTGAGTTTTGAAAAACGCAGCGAAGTGAAGAAATTTGGCAAACACATCACTTTTCCTGCGAAGTGGATACACCCAAAGATAATGAGAAAAATCATCTAAAAATATGACATAAAATCTACAGCCACTTAGAGAAGGAACTGGCGATGTCCAGACATCAGAGTGAATTAACTCAAAAGGTTTATTAGATTTAGACATAGATTTATGAAAAGGAAGCTTAAGGTGTTTCCCAAGTTGACAAGCATTACAGAGATGGAGTAAGTTGTCTTTATTACAGGAAAATAAATGGGAAGAAATAAGAGACTTTAGCGTTGCATCATTGGTATGAGCTAAACGTCTATGCCAAATAGATGGAGAAGTGATTATACAAGCAAAGAGTTCCGATGTGTTATTGAGATAAGGAGGCACCGGATAGAGATCGCCTGAGCTATCACTGCGTAGAAGAGTTTTCTGCGGCTGAAGATCCTTCACAGAAAAACCAGACGGATCAAATTCAACAGAACACCAATTATATGTTGTAAAGCGACGAACATATATTAGATTCTTTATGATATTAGGAGCAACAAGGACATTATTCAATTTCAAAGAGCGAGAGGAAAGATGGTATAATGGCAGAACATGATGAATGAATGGGAATGAAGGAACCGTTGCCTACCGTAACAGATTTTCCGTTGGTCAAGTTAAAAACAGATTTGAGGATACCTGAAGATGATGCTAAGTGAGCAGAGGCTCCAGAATCCATAAACCAATCATTGTTTGAGGGATCCGACAAGGACATAGTGTTGAAAGCCTCTGAAAAGTCTTTGGTCGGCTGCAGGTTTGACTTGACGATGTGAGCTTCGGTCGGATTCGAGCCAGATGGTCGCTGAGTGAAACCACGAGGAGAAAACGGGACCGGTAGAGGTGACGGGTACTACCACGAAGTTTGTTGAGGTGACTGCCATGGAGACATGTTCTGGTGAGGCCAATTGTTTGGTGGTCCGTACCACAAAGGAGGCTGTGACCATGGATTGTAAGGTTGACGAGGATAGTAGTTGTTGTTGTTGTAACGGCCCCTGTTCTGATTGCCTCTACGGTTGCCACGGTTGGAATTGTTGCGTTGACCAAACTGATTGTTATGATTTTGTGAGGAAGGTCTTGTAGCAATCAAGGCAGTAGAAGAAGAGGCATGGTCATTGTGAGTGACTGTAACTTTGTGAGACTTTTTCAACCTTGTTTCCTCCATTTCAAGCATGTTTTTGCCCTTATCAAACGATGGAAAGAGTTTATGATGTTTAATAACATTGATAACATAATCAAATTTGTCATTCAAACCATTAAGTAAATACATCACCAGCATACGCTCCGAGACGGGAGCGTCAACATTGCTCATCAGATCGACTATGGACCTCAAGCGTTGAGAATATTACTGAATCGTCTGATCACCGATTTCCATTGTCCGCAATTCATTTTCAAGCTGCATCGCTCGAGCCTCTTTGTTACTACGAAAGAGATTCTCGATTCGTATCCACGCATCACGAGCTGTCCCAAGCTTCTGAAAGGAAGATTTGAGAAGAGCCGGCGTGACTGTACCATAAATCCATAACTTAACCGCAGCGTCACGTCTCTGCCAAGCAAGATCGTTGTCGCTTGATGGCGTAACAGTACCATCAATGTGTCTGAGGACATCAAATGCAAGGCAATGCATAAGAAATAGCTCACGCCAAGCATCATAGTTGTATTCATCCATGTCTAAGACAATGGGAATATGTGACTTAATATTGGTCACTCCAAATACTCTCTCGACAGTGGCTGATTGTGAAGCCATGAGATCGAAGAAGAAGTTGCAGAGGAGTGACGAAAAGAAGAGATGAGAAAAAGAGAAAAAAATGAAAAGAAGAAGAGATGGATAAAGAGACTAGCTCTGATACCATAAAAGTTTGATTAATTTCTGATGATCTTAGCTGTACATACATCGCTCAATATAAAGGCTATACAGTTGAGAGATTCGAGTGATCCTAAGAAGTAGGAGAAGACTACAACAGAATAAGATAAGAAGAGATGAGAATATCAGTATATGCTTTCAAGTTCGTCCGCCAAAAAACTCAAATCTCCAAACAGATTGACATAATCATGACAGGCAATACGTACTTTGAAAGCGCATTATCAAAGCTAGTCCTAGGTATATCATTCATGCCGTGAAGAAATTGAAACCCTTTTGTGACTGGTACAAAGATCACAACCATAGTCAATATCATATGACATGGCTTTCTCTAGGTTTAGTTTGTTTGAATGTCGTAAAATTGTTTCAAGTTCGAAGTCATCTACTCCTAGAAATGAGGAATATGTACGATTGGATGATAACAAGTATGTTGCACATCTTCTTGCAGAATTTAAAGCGATAAAGGTTAGAAATAAAGGAGAGATACTACACTGTAAACTGGTATTCAAAATAAAATTATTTCGAAAGTCCGATGATGCAGTAGCTGATCCAATGTTTGTGCAGCTTTCTTATGGAACTCTTTTTAGCTATTTTATGGATTAAACCAAATAATGGGCCTTTGTAATATATAAAGCCCATTTATTTAGATAAGTAAAGTTCAATTACATCGGTTCGGTTAGGTTGTATTTGCATATTTATTGAAGAACATTACTAGAATTTGACATGATCTCGTATGAGGGTTGACGTTGTGTACCCGACCAAGTTCAAGTATCAAAATCCCCTGTAATATCCATTTGGGAATTTCTTTTGGTTTGGTTCGTGATTTTATATCTGAATTCGGGTAAATATGGATTTAGGTGTTTCAGATTTTTTGCCATATTTCGAATATTGTGGATTTTTTTGGATATCCGTTCGAAGGTCCCTGAACCTGAACTACTCAAAGAAAATAACTTGTTTGAGTTTTTATTTTTAGTACGGGTTCAGGTTTAGGTTTTAGGTAAAATGTCGAGCCCTATCTGTAATTATGTTAGTATCATCTTTAAGATTTATGATTAACATGTTAAAAGTTCGTAACAACTAACTTCCATACAACATACATAAAATAAGATCATGAGAGTAGAAATCACAAAGAATTTAGTTAAATAAGCGAAAGTTAGATCTTTTTTGGCCTATGTCAAAATTTATAGAAGCAACATTTTTCGTCATAAAATTCAAAATACTTAAGATCTCTAAATAGTAGTTGATGACAATTTAAAAGGAAACTTAATCTAAGATACAAAGGCGATGGATGTTCCATCTCGGCTCCACATGATAAGTACGTTGAAAACGCCGTCGTGTTGGGACTCTCAAATATACTCACACTACCGTTGACTCTAATATTCTCCACTTTAGAGTTAAGAGTCTTCGAATAAATTCACCGGGGAAAGTTGTAATGTCTCTATTGCATTCTCTTCTTCTTCATTTATTTCAATAACATCTACAATTAACATTAAGAGTTATGTGTGTAAACTTTCAAAAGGTGAGAAGCCACATTGTTCCCCTTTGTTAAATATTAGTCTTCTGTTTGATATATGTGTGTGTTATATATACATAGTTTTTAGGAAAGAGGACCACAAGTTTGTTTCCAAACAATCTTCAAGGGTAAATGTTCCAAGTGTGTTTGTATTGTCTTGGTGGTATGCTAATGCTGGTGTTGGTGATATCTCTTGAATGTAGTGATCAACTTAATTAGCGGGAAGTAGCCAATGTCTTACTGCTTGAAGCTCATTTTGTAAAGCTGCGTGAATAGGATACTTGCTTGTGGGAATGTGACCCTCTCTCTATCTCTCTCAATGCCCATCCCTTCCAAGATGCCAACAATGGCTCCATATCCTAAAGCACGAGAAGATTGCAGTTTTGGCAGAAATGTAATTTTGTTGTTTTGACGGGAAAATACGGTTTTAAGGTTTTGATGGGGAATTGTGATTTTACGATTGTTGTAAAAAAGTGATTTTTTTTGTTGGCATAAAATATGAATTTTTGACAGAAAAATTTAATTTTGCGATTTTGTAGAAAAACGTAATTTTACAGTTTTGGCGGAAAAATGTTATTTTGCGGTTCTGGCGGGAAAATGTGACTTTGCAGTTTTGACGAGAAAATGTAACTTTGCAGTTTTTGTGAAAATATATGGTTTTCGGTTTTGGCAGTTTTGATGGAAAAATTTGATTTTACGGTTTTGGCAAAATAATTTGTGTCGATGGCAACGAAGTGTGTAGCTATTAGATTTTTATTTTGTGTAAAATTTTGTTTTGTTTAAGGATATTTTGGTCTTTTTAATGTTTTGGATGAACCTGGTTCATCTGGATGATCCGATTAAACTCATCCACGGATCCTGAAACTTTTAACTAGAATTTAAAAACTCATCCAGATGATTCATCCAAATGTTTCATATATGCGTTTAAACGAACATCATTTCAAGATTCATCTAGATGAACCATCTGGATGAACAAACGAACAACACCTTTATGGATTAAACCAAATAATGGGCCTCTGTAATATAAAGCCCATTTATTTAGATAAGTAAAGTCCAATTACATCGGTTCAGTTAGGTCGTATTTGCATATTTATTGAAGAACATTACTAGAATTTGACATGATCTCATATAAGAGTTGGCGTTGTGTACCCGACCGAGTTCAAGTATCGAAATCCAACCCTATAATATCCATTTGGGTATTTCTTTTAGTTTGGTTCGTGGTTTTATATTTGAATTCGGGTAAATTTGGATTCGGGTATTTCGGATTTTTTGGGATATTTTGAATATTTTAGATTTTTTTTGGATATCCGTTCGAGGTTCCCCGAACTTGAACTACTCAAAGATAATAACATGTTTGAGTTTTTGTTTTAGTACGGGTTTAGGTTTAGGTTTCGGGTAAAATCTCTAATCCTATGTGTGGTTATGTTAGTATCATCTTTAAGATTTATGAATTATGATTAACATGTTGAAAATTCGTAACCGCTAACTTCCATACACCATACATAAAAATAAGATCAGAAGAGTAAAAACCATAAAGAATTTATTTAAACAAGCGAAACTTAGATATTTTTTTCGTCTATGTCATAATTCATACAAGAAATATTTTTTCGTTATAAAAATTTAAAATACATAAGATCTCTAAACAGTAGTTGATGACAATATTTTCAAGGTGGTCACTACAAAGTTAAAAAGAAACTTAATCTAAGATACAAAGGCTATGGATGTTCCATCTCGGCTCCACAAGATAAGTACGATCAAAACGCCGTCGTGTTGGAACTCTCAAATATACTCACGATACTGATAATTGCCGCTGACTCTTAATTTTCTCCATTTTAGAGTTAAGATTCTCCTTCTTCTTCGTTTATTTCAATAACATCTACAACTAACATCATTAATCATTATATACATTTATAGAACAATCATATTGTAGTATAGTTAAAGAATCTACATATTACCTTTAGTTGGTGGTGGTTGATGGTGATGATGGTCAAAATCAATGGAGATTTTGCTAAAATAACAGATTTTTAATAGCATATTTATTTTTAATGATAGCATATTTGTTCTTATATATTGATTTGTATGACAGATTTAATGAATTTTTTTTTATCATTTTAATATTTTTTATTTTAACTTAATTTTGTTATTTCTTGTTATTTAGTAATTAAAAATTGAAAATTAATTAAAAATAAATAAAAAACTAAAAATAAAATAATTATAAACTAGTAAATTTAATTAAAGTTCTAAATTATAATTTAAAATAAAATAAACAAAAAGTAACTAAAATGTATATAAATATAAAAAATAGAGAAATAAAAATTAACAAATCTAATAAAAAACTAATAAAATTTTTAAATGATTTAAAATTTTAAAATTTATTAAAAAATTAACAAAAAATCAATAAAATCTAATAAATAGCTATGTCAAGGTTTACGCACAAATATTGCGGATGGCATGCAAACGAGGATTTGGGAAGATAAATGGCTCCCTCTCATCCACCCTAGAACTCCTAGAAGACTAATAGGTCCGATCTTACCATTAATACATGTCTCACAATTATTAGATGAAATCGGCCAGTGGAATCTAGATAAACTTCGGTCGATGTTTCTGCCGGAAGATATTAGCCAAATGACCTAGTAGGATGGCACTATACTCAATATGGTACTTATATGGTGAAGTCAGGTTACTGGCTGGCAAGACATTATGCTAATGAGTCTGATGCTATTGAGCCATCTCCTGGGAATCCAACAATAAAATCGGCAGTGTGGAAGATGCAAATCACACCAAAAATAAGGCATTTCCTTTAGCGGTGTATTTCTAATGCCTTGCCAACGGAATTCTGTCTTATGTACCGAGGGGTTACCACATAGCCTCTGTCGTCATTGTTGCACGGAAGTAGAAAAGATGAACCACTTGTTCTTCTGTTGCGAGCATTCCATGCGCATTTGGCGAGCTTCTGTCATTGGTCTTCCTCAACTACATAATGCTGCTATCACTTTTGAAGGTAAAATAAACCTTCTACTTGATATACACAATAAATGTATGTTCACAAATTATCAGAGACAACTTCTTTTTTGAATTCTTTGGAGACTCTGAAAGAGTAGAAATATACTCACCTACCAACGCCGCAACCAAGAATGGTATAAAGATTTACAATATGCGAGAGAAGATGTTTTAGAGTGTACCACAAGTAACACAACGCGGGCAATCAAGGATGAGGCAAGAGAAAATGGCGCTATCTCATTGGGAGAAACCGCCTTCTACTTTTGTTAAATGCAACTATGATGGCTCCCATAATGCTATGGGGGTAACAAAAATGGATTGGATAATTCGTGATAACAATGAGAATTATGTGTGTATGGACACTACGAAAGGGAAACCATTGCGAGATTCTGTGGAATTGGAAATGCGAGCTTTACTCGTGGCTATACAACAAACATGGATAAAAGGGTATCGACAATGCATCTTCAAGGGAGATAATAAAACTTTGGTTAACATCCTACAACGTCTACAAGTTCACTTTGGTTTACATAATCTTCATCAGGAAATTGAATTGTGGCAGGAAAGATTTCAAGAAATAAAATTCACTTGGGTCCCTAGACATTCGAATCAAGCTGCGGATTAGATAGCCAAAAAACCTTTAAGACAAGTTCTTCTATTTGTTTTAATTTCATTCCTTTCGGTTTAGAGGACATCTTCTACAAGGATCAACAAAATTCTTAAGTTTAAGGAAAGACGTTAGGAAAAAAATCTAATAAATGAATAGAAATTTCAAAAAAATAAAATTTTTGTCCAGTTAATGAAAAAACAAAAAAACAAAAAATATTTGTACAATTAAATATTAAAAAGTAATTAAAATAACAAAAATAAATACTTATTAGTTTTTCTTTATAATCTCTAAGATTTTTTATTAAAATTTTTTTTTATTTTTTTTTAAAGAATTTTATAGTTTTAATCAATTTGATAAATTGAGTTTTGTCATTTATAAATTTTAAATAATTATATTTTTTCTTTTCCTGAATTTTTTTTAAAATGTTAATTTTCATTATCTTTTGTTAATATTTATTAAGTATTATAATATTTTTCACTCTTATTACTTTATAATTTTTTTTATTTTTAATTTTAATAATAAATATGATATTTATGTTTCTCTTAATTTTAAATTTTTAATAATTTTTGTACTTTTTGGATCATCTTATTATTTTCTATTAATTTTGTTAATTAACTCTTTATTAATTTATAAAAAAATTTATTAGTTTTTCATCTACCTCTGCAACAATCTTAAGTTTTCCGTCCACATAAAATACTCCATCGCCAATATTTGAAAATAAGAGTTTGCAGTAGAAAGCTTCCTCATCAAACCATCGCTCTTTTTCTGTGCAATATTTTTACGTCATAAAATTCAAAATACGTAAGATCTCTAAATAGTAATTGACGACAATTTAAAAGAAAACTTAACCTAAGATACAAAGGCGATGGATGTTCCCATGTGCTAAACATTAGTCTTTTGTTTGATATATATGTGTGTGTTATATATACATAGTTTTTAGGCAAGATAACCACAAGTTTGCTTCCAAACAATCTTCAAGGGTAAATGTTCCAAGTGTGTTTGTATTGTCATGGTGGTATGCTAATGCTGGTGTTGGTGATATCTCTTGAATGCAATGATCAACTTAATTAGCTGGAAGTAGCCAATTTCTTCTACTTGAAGCTCATTTTGTAATGATGCGTGAATAGGATACTTGTTTGTGGGAATGTGACCATCTCTCTATCTCTCTCAATGCCCATCCCTTCCAAGATGCCAACAATGGCTCTACATCCTAAAAAGATTATTTCTATGGATATATAGGAAGATCACCCTTCACTTTCAATATTATCAGTCAAATCTAAACAAGTTTTGTGACTTGAATCCAGATCATATGTACCAATCAAAGGGAGAAGAAGAATCATATGCGCATAAGCGAATTTTTTTTATCATTATCAGAATTTGACTAGCTATGTCTAGTTTCAACAAACACAAACTAAAATTCAAGTAGCTTTGTCTCTAGAGTCTTATTTATATCACAGAGCAAGTGGCAACGACAGATATGGTATGTATAGCGAATAGTGAATGGTTCATCTTGATATGGTAGAGTATAATCAAAGTGGTATGTATAGTGAGTGGTTCGTGTACCTTCTTCATATGGTAGAAACGAGAGAGTATTTCTTCACATGTAAGGCAAGAGTTTCACACCGATCATACGCCTTAGATAAGCGTCAGCGGCGGCTTGAGAGATATGATCTTCATCAAGCTCTGGTTTTCCCTACCTTTTGTAGGTGACCTTGGGATTCATATCGAAATGAGAGTAGGAACGGTCAATTTCAGAAGCTGCTACAACGTCTTTGTAATGAGCTTGTAGGTCTCGACCAAAGTAAAAATCCATGGCATCGTAGAGCTTAGCAAGATAAATCTCAGATCTCTCGAGTTTACTCGTGTCATAGCGGTTTGATATACCTACAAACATCGTCATGTTGTTGGAATTCGTAACGATTTATAAACGATTTATAAATATATTTACGAATTTTATTCTCAAAAACGGTGAAAATTATTGACTTTGAATCTAATCTACGGAGAATCAAATATATTTAGAAAATACGTAACGGAAGTCTAATATGAATTTAGATCGAGGTTTTGAGCACTCCAAGTGTCGTGCCTCTACTGGTATCCACACGCACACAAACTGGATCGAATCGGGGCGCTACCGCCTTTGAGATAAGATCTCAAAATTAGACAAACAATGTGCCTATGTATAATTTTTAGGATTTTGTGTGTTTAACTTATCTCACTTTGTGTTGTTTAATTATTGACTTATATAGTCAACAACAACAACCAACCGACGTTACTAATCACGACCTCACAATTGGGTTTAAGCCCATTAAGCATTGTTTGATTTTATAATTCAAATCTATTGGATTATCGTTAACCCATACACTAATATTCATATAATATTATTTAATTATTTTATTTATCATATAAATAAAATCTCTAAAAACTTCAAATATACTTTGATCCAATTTGCTTAGGTGTGTGACCTTGTAGGATCGAATAATATTAGCAATAGATTCATAATCTATAGATTATAAACGGTCTCTAGCAAAACATTATAACCACCTAATATTATTCGACTTGTCGAACCTCGACACTACACCTTTATTTAGAGTAAAATACAAATGATTTCAATACATTCCCAACAATCTCCCATTTGTACTGGAATCATTTATTCATATAATACCTTTGTCCAAATATCTCGATCTGACCATAAGGCAAGAAACAATGTCATCCTTATATAGCCAAACCACATTTACCGAACTCTAATTTATACTGACTAAACAAACGATTGACATTCACCTCGTTTGAGCATGACCATGCATTTCTCAGTATCAAATCTTCGATAGGCCTAGAGATATCTCTCCCGTTATATAGGTGGGAGAAATCCCCACTTATTCCATCCATGTTTCTTATACAATTATAATACACCCAAGAAATGCCTTTATAATCACCTGTTACGGTTGACGTTTGACAAAGTCAAAGTGAATCAATCCATGTATAATAAAACATGATGAATTCAAGTCAAAGGACTATACTATATAGTTGTAATGAGAAACTCCAATGACATCCATATAACAATCTTGTAGAGTTCTCATAGCGGGTCAGTCCGATAATGCGTTCTCTAACACATCTATCTATGTGATTGACTTTAATACAACATATCAATGACTCCATGAAACTTAGGTAGTGTTCGTTTCTGTATCTGGATGCAGCATCCAGATGCAGCATCCAGATGCAGCATCCAGATGCAGCATCCAGATGCTGCAATCAGATGTTGTTCGTTTCTGTATTCAGTTTTTGCATCTGCATATTGCGTTTGGATGAAGTTATGTTCGTTTGTGTAATTGCATTTCTCATCCAGATGCATCTAATGGCAAAATGACTAAAAAGGACATGGTCTTATAATAATGATATTTTATTGTTTAAATAATATTTTACAACTGAAAAAATTATCATATTGCTTATGCATTTCTTTTATATTTTTAAAAATAATAAATTTTAAAATTACAGTACTAATAATAATAATAAACTGATTATTTTTAAAAAAATAAAAATAAAAATCTGAGGGACATAGCGATTCTTTAGCTGTGAAAATGATCAATAATATTTTTGATTCGTGAATGATAAGGAAAAATATTGACAGTTAAAAACAAAACAAATCTTCATAATTAAAAACTATAACCAAAATAAAAATAATAATACGTTAAGTCTTATAAAATGATAAAATAATAAAAAGACAAATTAGAATGATAAAATGCTAATATGGAAGACGACGTCCTATTGCGATTTGCTCGGTGATGGCAATCATTATAATATGCATTAGATAAAGAGATACTCACATCTGTTCCGGGAATAGATGTCATCGTGTATGATAAAACAAAGAAACTTGATGGCAGAAAGGAGCTTTAAGTCTTCAACTTCCTGTTTCACAAACAAAAGTCCATGAAATTCTATGTTTCATAAGAAGGAACAAAAGAAATAATGTTGGTATAAGCACTGAGAGATTCATGAACATGAAACCTTTATATAATACAAATATACTCTACTATATAAACTTACACAGCCATGTCAAGAATAGTTTTTCCAATTTATGGATATCGAAAACAATCAGAATGTGGAATAAATGGTATTACAAAGACAGAGAACACTAAAAAGCATTAAAAAATCATAAAACTAAGCATTTTAAAGTTAGAAAAGCAAGAACAAAACTTCATGCTCTGCCTAATACAGGAACCAAGTACCAAAAGACAACACCTTTATGAAAAAACAAGATACAAATCAATAAACTCAATCTTATTTACTTTTAGGCTTTAGGGTGTGTGCGTGAAAGTGTAAGTATGAAATGCAAAGGAACAAAATGGCGGCACCCTTCTGCTAAATATATGAAAAAAAATCAACAACAAACTATATAATATTTGTATGACTCGAAAGTATTGTCAAGTTAACAGCTTTGGCTCCTCCTTCACAAATGCAATCAACTAAAGTTCTATAGCAATCATCATATAAAAATATAGACAGATCATTTTTTTTTTAAGAAGGACAAAGTTAAAGCTTCTTTTGAAATTTGCATTCAACTTATTTGACAAAACTCTTGTCCTATAGTTTTCTTTCTTTTCTTAATCCATCTAAAAAATAGCTTAGATGAAACACATTATATGCTTAAACAACAACAAACAAACAAGAACAAGAACAAAGCTTCATACTCTGCTTTAGAAAGGAACCAAACGAACTTGTGGATTCAAACTTGAGGGAATTCATCATAAACTCTAAAGTCATCTCACTACAACGATGATGAAAATCCAAACACAAGATACAAATCAAAGAAACTTCATGAGAAATTGGACAAACTCTCAAGGAGCTCAAGTCATTAGGCATCAATGAAACTAACGATGTCCAAGCTTAGCTAAGCAAAGGCTTCAACACAAACAGTTAAAATACCAAAACAAAATTCAAACATAGACACAAAATCCAAGTCAAGGAAATCCAAGTCAAGGAAATGAGATTCGAACATAGACAAACAACAAAAGTTAGAGATTGAAGATCATGAACTCACCGAGAGACTAACGATGTCGACAAGACGAGATGAACGACAACGAGTCGATCTCCGACGGGGAGAGAGAGATAGATAGAGAGAGAGAGAGAGAGAAAGAGAGAGAGAGAGAGAGAGAGAGAGATTCGAAAGTCGCCGGCGGTAATCGGTGGAGATCCGATGAACTCGAGTGCTGAGAGTTGATGGCGAGACAAAGTTACGTTTCATTCGATTTGTGTTTAGGTTTTGTGGATATGTAATTCTTTAGTTTATTGAAGGGTATTTTAGACATTTACAAATTTTGGATGAAGAAAATACATCCAAACTCAAGTAATAATCTCATCCAGATATTTTGGATTTTTTTGGATGAATTCAAAAATGCATCCGGATACCTCATCCAGTTCACGTTTAAAATTTACTGGAAACGAACATCATCCAGCATCTGCATCCAGACGCAGCAACTGGATGAACAAACGAACATGACCTTAGTCATCAACCACCTTACATACTAGTCATTCATAGTTATTAATGTCCCTGCTTAATAACCTGACAATGGACCTCAATAATTTATGTCATTTATCACTTATGAGGTTTCATGATCAAGTCACGTACTTGATGACCTATAAGAATGATATAAATCATTTTGGGACTATTATTCAATTATCCAATAATCAAATAATACATGAAACTAATTTCATTACTTCAAACATAGAAAATTCTATGTTTACCTGAACATCAATTCCGGAAACAAAACTCCCACTAAACCCAAGATCATATCTTTCAGAATATAATATGACCTTCATACTTATATCACTCAAAAAGTTTATTAGGAAACCATAAACTCTTACTCCCACTAGTCCTTCAGAAATTATTTTTTTTCCTTTAGAAAAGAATTTGTCCAAGTAACAAACAATTTGTTCTTTACTTCTTCGTTGAATTCTTTGAATATTTCAAAGAACTAGGTAAATGAATTATCATATAAACATTGGTAAATGAATTATCATATAAACATAACCATTAATGAAGTAGTAACTTTCTTTGACTTTTAAAATCATTAGTTCTTATACATCTCTATGTATAAGATTTAACAAATCACTAGCTCTTTCACTGATCTTAGTAGTAGAGCGTTGTTCATTTTTCCGGTAAATTAAGAGCAAATAACTCCTTAGATTCTAAATCAAATGAGTTTAGAAAATTCATCGCTACGAAATTTCAAAATGTCTCATTTACACGGTCTAAATGACAAAGCTGAAATAAAAGTCAGATTTCAATCATAAGAAGAATCAAATATTATAGATGATTAGACTCTCGCTTAGAACATAAATCTCATTCTCTAATGAGACTTTATCATGAATTTCCATCACAATAAATCTAAAACTAGTTTTATTAAAAATATCAAATTCTTCCAAATTCAAATTTAAAGAAAATAATAGTCTTACTAAAAATAAATTGATAAAGAAAAACTCTATATATAACTCTAACGCCAGTTCTACGAAAAAAATAAAATGTTCTTGCATCTAATCCAACAACTCTTGCTCAATTCCTTGGCAGGTCCATTTTATTTTTTCTCCAGAGCTCTACTTCTGTTGAGGTTCTGCACAATTTCATAAATGTGAGTACCACAACTGGTATCCAATACCCAACAAGTAGAATTAAACTTAGTAACATTTACTTCTATAACATTTTTATACCAGGAGAAGAAGACTCAAAACTCTTCTTTTTCAGCTCATCCACGTACTTCTTGCAATTTCTCTTCCAATGCCCAGTACCATTACAGTAATGGCACTTGTCATAACCAGAAGAACCAAGCCTACACTTTTGAAAATGTCCAGAATTGTTAGGATTCTCAATCCAACCCGTCTTACCATATCCTTTGTCTTTACCATGTTTCTTAAACTTCTTATTCTTTTGCACCATCAGGACATTAGGATTTTCCTTCTTGATGTTTAGCTCAGCAGTTTTAAGCATCCCATGCAACTCAGTCAAAGTCTGTCAAGTTTTTCATGTTATAGTTCATAACAAATTGATCATAACTTGACGGCAATGACTGCACGATTATGTTAGTAACCAACTCTTGACTCATAGGGCAATCCAGTTTTGCCAAGTTATCTATATAACCCATCATCTTTTTGACATGTGAGCTAACTGGATTGTCATGTGACAACTTGCACTCAATAAGAGATTTAACCGTCTTATATCTCTCAGTTCATGCTTGTTCCTGAAACATTCCTTTCAGGCTAGTTATCATGTCTACCAATGACTCCACATTCTCATAATGCTTTTGCAAGTCTGAGTTCATGGTAGCCAACATAAGAAAACAAACATCAACCCTATCACTGACATGCTTATCCTAAGCATTCCTTTCTGCATGGGAAACGTTTGACTTAGGCTTTTCAGGAAGTTCCTTTTTTAGGACATATTCCTTCTTTTCCTGTTTGAGAACAATTCTCAGATTGTGGTACCATTCAAGGAATTTGATTCGTTAAGTCTTTCCTTCTCAAAGACATATCAAAGTGAAAAGACATTGTGGGAGTTTGACATAACTGTCAGAAAAGAACAAGATAGTTTTAAATTAATGTTCAGGAATTTCAAGCATTCTCAACAATTAAGAACACTCTCATTACATTCAAAACAACATTTTCCTCAAACTAAGTGTAACGATCCAAGATCCATATTTCACTGGAATTCAGGTGAGCTTTGCCTCATTGCCCAAACTCCATNAACTCCAGTTATTTAGGTAAGCAACCACATTGCTAATTATATCTAATATAACTCTTGGTTGTGGACGACATCTTATGTCTAATCCAACCCTATGTCTCTAAGCCCAAAATCATTTTGATAGCCTAGTCAAGCAAACCAATCTATTTTCATATGGTAACCATTACCATCTGCCTCACTCATGTAATTGCGGACACCCTGCTTGGCAGACCTATCACACAACGAAACGAGCCTTCACAGTTGACAAGATTGGGGAGACATCAAAATACTTAATATTATTTGAGGAACTTTATTTTTATCCAATTTCTATTTTAAAATTTATATCTAATATAAATTATTAAAATTTAATTAATACATATCTAATATGAATTTTAATTGGATTAAAATTACTTGAATTAATTTTAATCAAATTGAAATTAAAAATTATTTCTATGATTAATATTAATTAATCCTAATATCCTAATCAAATTAGGATTAGAAATAAAAGATTTAAATTACAAGATCTTTTTAATAGTTGTATATTTTAAATTTTATATTCAATATAAATCAAAAATGTATAACTCATACATATCTGATATGCATGCTTAACCGGATTTTAAATAATTAATTTAATTTAATCAAATTAAAATTAATAATTATTTAGATTTGAATTAACTTTAATTAATCCTAAATCTTAAATCCTAATTCAATTAGAAATTTTATTAAATTATTATATAAACCAAGTCAACTAAAATTTTTTTCAAACAGAAACCAAATCAATTTGTTTATCACATAAACCAAGCCGATAAGGTACTAATCTAAATTATATATTGAATTCTAATCAAATTAGAATATACTTAAGAGGATTAAAATAAGATTAATTTATAGAAATACACTTAAAAGGAAAAGAAATTTTACATTTACACATGTCTTTTAATGGTTCTCAAATATACACCTCAAATATTAGGGTTTAGGGTTTAGAGTTTAAGGTTTAGTGATTAGGGTTTAGGGTTTAGCTATTAGGGTTTAAAGTTTAGGAATTATGGTTTAGGGTTTAACGTTTAGAGTTTCTTTTAGTCTAGGGGTATAATGGTCTTTTTCATTAAAAAGGGAGGTGTAAAAATAAAATTTTTTCAAGCAGGAGTATTTTTGAAAAACAGACAATACAAAGGTGTATTTTTGTAAGTATCCCTTAAAATAATAATAAAGTCAGAATTTGACTTCACTGAATTTTAGTACATGCAACAATGAGTTGACTTTGGTCCGTAATTGAACCAACTTTCAAATACTAAACCAAACCAATTTGGTTTTAAACACAATGTTATCTAAATTAAAATATTAAATATTCTCAATCAATATGCACTACATTCGGATTCAACTTTCTCGGTTTACGAACCCAAACATATAGAACTTAAATTAATGTGCATACTATCTGATGAGATGAATATTTTATCACGATTATATTAAATCAATACAATAATCATATTATTGGATTGAATAAAATTTAAATTCAAACTAAAAATTATACACGTATTGCTTTGATATCACTGTTGGAAATCGTAACGATTTATAAACGATTTATAAATATATTTACGAATTTTATTCCCAAGAACCGTGCAAATTATTGACTTTGAATCTAATCTACGATATATCGAATTTATTTGGAAAATACGCAACGGAAGTCTGATTTGAATTTAGATTGAAGTTTTGAGCACTCCAAGCGTCGTGCCTCTACTGGTATCCACAAACGCACAAACTAGATCGAATCGGAGTGCTAACGCCGTTTGAGATCAGATCTCAAAATTAGACAAACAATTTGTCTATATATAATTTTTAGGGTTTTGTGTGTTTAACTCATCTTACATTATTGTTTAATTATTGACTTATATAGTGAACAACAACAACCAACGGACGTTACTAATCACGTCCTCACAATTGGGCTTAAGCCCATTAAGCGTTGTTTGATTTTATAATTCAAATCTATTGGATTATCGTTAAACTCATACATTAATATTAAGTAATACTGGATTTTTGTTCCGCGCCAAGCGCGAAATTATATAGTTTTTCAGAAAATTAAATATTTACAGGTGTTTTTAATAGAATGATAAATTATATATAGTACACGTCTAACATTTTGAAAGGTTTTAAACAAAAAATCATATATTAATATACAAATGTACGATTGTGTGTAATATAAAAATAGACCAGGACATGGTTTAAATACAAAAGTAGAGACAAACCAACATATATTTTAAAGATATTTAATGTGTTATGCATGGGTTTATAAAATCGGGCTGTAACAATTTTTTAAACTGTTTACAAAATCTTTTTAAATAA
>OVAN01001156.1:0-44361 GCA_900406275.1 Anastatica hierochuntica | reverse complement strand
ATTAGAAATCTCGAGACTAACTTCCGTTGACCTTCGATTTCTAATCATGCAATACTAACAGGTTTTATATGTTCACAATTCACTTAAACATCAACTTCCGTTGGCTTAACAAGAATTGCTCATCTAGGATTCTTTTAAGCATTTAAACATTCACTTCCCAGCAGAAACAAGAGTAAAAAGAGGATTCCGAAGACTTCTCGATCTAAGAACAAAGAGGCTTCTTCTCCCTAGGTTACAAACTCAATCTCTCCTCTCTCAAACTCAGAAAAGTTGCATTATTAAAAGGAAAACACGAGCTTAGATCTTTTTGTTATAATCCGGTTTGAAATAAGTTCAGTCTGGTTCTTCGTAAAATCGGTCCGCAGATCGGGACAGGGATCGATTGATCCGGGGACGAGGATCGATCGATCTGTGTCCAAATTCCTGGGTATTTTCCAGCTTTGCCCGAACACTTCCTTCGACGCTTGAAATCCATCCAAAATGCATTCTTTTCGCACATTCAAGCTCGATTCCTGTAAAAAACAACAAAGAAAAGAAATTCGCGCCAAAAAAATCCGAAGACATACTAAAAACCTTAGATATCGTGTGAAAACCATAGTAAAAACCTACTAAAATATTGACACATCAGAAACTACGCAGACATAATGGAAAGAACATAAATCATAGATGAATTGAAAGACATAATGAAATGAAAAAGATAAAAGGGGTTCAGAAAGCTTCTCCAAAAGTCTGTGGATGTAGAGTTTCTTCTCCCCAAAGCATACAAAGTAAAAACTCAAAAGTCTGCGGAAAATAAAGTCTATTCACCTAATTTTCATCCTAAATATTAATATAGGACTCTGGGGTCTTTTCTGAAAATCTTGAAATTCTTGGGCAAAAAGGAAATTTCCGAAACTAGACAGCATTTGATTACAAAAATGCCCATAACTTTAGATCGCACCGTTGGATTGTCTTCACACCACCTCCATTAGAAAGCTAAATCACGTTGCTATCTTGGATTGTCTTCACACCAACATATCTGGTGGGCACCTTTTCAGATAAGGCCAAACTTCTGACATATCAGCATAATTTTGCATCTTCATAAGTTTATTTTTGTCCAAATTGCTTCATTTCTCTCAAAAGCACCTTAAAACCTGTAAAAACACCAGAGAACACCAGAAGTCTCCAAAAATTCTTAAAAATAAATCAAAAACACCATTAGAAGTTAGTAAAAACCGAGATATATATCAATTATTAAAGCATATTTATTAAAAAGGATACTCCACATATTTATTAAAAAGGATAGCTACGAGAGCTCTTCGAGATAAAACCCCATACAAACTCCTTTGAGAAAAGAAGCAAAAAATCAGCCACATTCGTGTTTTTGGATGCATTGCATACGCTAAGGTAGATGGACCACACTTGAGAAAGCTCGATGATAAATCACGATGTTTGGTACATTTGGGAATTGAACCAGGATCTAAAGTATACCGACTATTTGATCCAATAAAAAGCAGAAAATGAAGGAGCTGAGACTGGTAATACTCTTGAAGGGTCGAACCTGAGAAGATCTCAACGGTAGAAAAGTCAACCAAAACGTCTCAAGGATTACATTCTGTTAGCCGAAGACGAGGTAGAGTATTTGCTCATGAGTATTAACGATGAACCTAGGAACTTCTACGAAGCTAAAGGATCCCGAGAATGGTTGTCTGCGTGTGACGATGAGGTACGTTCAATTGTGAAAAATAACACGTGGAATCTTGTTGAAGTTCCTCAGGGGGCGAAGCCGATAGCCCTTAAGTGGGTTTTTAAACTCAAAAGAAATTCAGATGGCAGCATAAACAAACACAAGGATAGGCTTGTTGGATACGTACAAAAACAAGGAATTTATTATAAAGAAGTTTTTGCTCCAGTAGCGAGAATGGAGACAATTCAATTCCTCATTAACATCGCAACATCGAAGGGATGAGAGATCCATAATCTATACGTAAAGACGGCCTTCCTCTATGGAGATCTTAGAGAAACGATAATTGTCTCACAACCCAAAGGATTTGATGTAGAAGGATGTGAGAACAAAGTTTATAAACTAAATAAAGCTTTGTATGGCCTGAAGAAAGCTCTGAGAGCATATAATGAAAATTTGAATCGAACACTTAAAGAACTTCAGTTTAGAAGATGCTTAAAAGAACCATTTGTCTATCAAAAGAAGGTTAAACAAGAGATACTATTGATTACGGTTACGTTGATGACCTGTTTGTTTCAGGAACCAATTCAAAAATCATAGGAGATTTTAGGAAAGAAATTGCTTCAAAATTATAGATGAGTGACTTGGGAAGGCTTACTTATTATCTTTGGATCGAGGTTAATCAACATAAGGAAGGTGTTACATTAAATCAAAGGAGGTACGCAAAAAGAATTCTCGAAGAAGCAGGTATGACGAGTTGTAAACCGTCTCAAACACCGATGGAAGAAAGCTTAAAGCTATCAAAGTCCGAGAAAGAACAAGACATAGGTGCCATGAGCTATAGAAAGAATATCGGGTGCCTACGATACCTACTTCATACAAGGCCGGATCTCTCCTTATGTGTTAGTGTTTTAAGCAGATATATGCAGAATCCAAAAGAATCACATAGTGCAGCCTTTAAACAATGTTTGAGATAATTACGTGGCATAATTAATCTCGAATTGTCATTCAAAAGGACGAACAAATTAGCAACAAGATCTTCTTAGTGAGGTTTTGGATACTCCTTGTGAGAATTCGGTTATTCGGATTGATAATCAATCGGCTATTGCTCTCACTAAAAATCCTGCGTTTCACGGAAGAAGTAAAAATATACACAACAAATATCACTTTATAAGAGAGTGTGTTGAGGATGGACGTATTGAGGTGGAGCATTTTTCAGGAGATGAACAAAAGGCGAATATTCTACCGAAGCCACTTGGTAGGATGAAGTTTAAGGAGATAAGAGACTTGATTGGTTTGAAGTTCTTGGAGCTAGATGATTTCAAGCTTAGGAGAGAGAATATTGGCGTAATCTTGAAATCAAATATGCTTACTTAAGACACAAGGAATCGAGTTTGTCTAAACTTAGAGATGGTTTAGGATAAGATACAAAATCAATTGTGTTTTGGATAAGTTGTAGGAGTTATCTAAAATTAATACGCTTTTCCATTTAGGATTACGAGAAGTTTTCCTTTATATAAACAAGGAGATATGTTCTAGGTTTTGTGTGAAGTTTTAGAACTTTGTAGCTTAAGGTTTTTGATCTTATTTTTCCTTGAGCAAGAAAGAGAATTTGGTTTCCAGAGAACTTGATTCCTATTTTCTTATTCGTGTGAAACAAGAACCATTACTCTGTCTTCCCCTCATCATTCCCCCACTGCACTTACCACTTGCTCCTCCACATCCAGTTGATGAAGCAAAGCGGGTAGAAGGTTCTTCCAATTCAAGATCTAAATGTCCAACCTCGGAATGTCTTATATAAGAGCCTACTACACCAAAGAGTCTCTCGGTTCAGGACATATCAAGAACTCAAGATGAGCTCATGGTATATAAATTCTTGAACTCAGGCTGGAAAGTGCAGAGTAATTTACCAATTTACTCTGAGAATCTGCGGGATGTTCCTTTACACTTAAAACGTGAGATATCAACAACCTCAAAATGAGCAAAAACAAGTCCTTCTACCTCTGCTCAGGCATCCTTAACAAAGTGTACCCGGAGAAGAATACGGGCAGATGCTACCTCTGAAGCCACGCAAGGTTTTCTGGAAGTTCAACCCTTGGAGCTTCATTTCAACGTTAGCACTTCTCTGGCTAATGATCACCGAAAGAAGGCTCCTAAACGTCAACCCACCAAGAAATTTGTTTACAAGAGTTTACCACCATAAGGTCTAAAGTCTCCGACTGTCTCCAAGGTTCATGTCTCACCTAGAAAATGAGCTAGTCAGTGTCATTAGCCATCTTCATCTACTATCATACCTCATTATGAGAATTTTCTTGTGAAGTCTTTGTCTTTTACCAAGGTTGTAATACCTTCATCGTGTAAGGCTTCGATTGTTTCCCGAAAACAATTCCCATATTAATCATCACAACCAGTTGGAATTGTCAAGGTCTTAGAAACTCTCTGATAGTTCGACTTCTAAAGGGATTGAGATTGAAACTCTTCTCATACTTTTTCTTTATAATGGAGACGAAAATAATGATGATTTTTTCTTACAAGTTGTAAATTGGATGGGTAGGGTAATAAATGGTCCCATCGGTTGGTTGGTTTGAGTGGTGAACTTGCATTATTTTGGAAACTGAATATTGATATTGAGATTCTCACTTCAGCTCCCAATAATATCGATACCAGAATCACTTTCCAAAATCTTTCTTTTTCTGCACCTTCCTTTATGATGATCCTCGCGAAGAAGATCGTCTACGTGTTTGGAATGAGATCTTTACCTTAAGTTTGGATCATGATTCGTCGTGTTTATTAGTTGGTGACTTCAACGAGATTCTCTTCCAAACTGAAAAACGTGGTGGTCCTCCCCGTTGCGAGGCCTCTTTAATTAATTTTCAGAGCTTTGTATCTTCAAATGGGTTATGGGATGTTAAATACTCTCGTGAAAGCCTTTTCTGGAGAGGTACTCGCCATGATCATCTAGTCCATGGTCATTTAGACAGAGCTATGTCCAACTACACGTGGTTAGAGATGTTCCCATCCGGTCTATCACAATAATTGCTCTTTAAGGGTTCGGATAAACCCCTATTGGTCTCTCTCGACGGTACTTGTTTAAAGAAGAAATGAATATTTCGTTTTGATAATCGTCCTTGCAAAAGAGGTGAAATCTAAGAGCTCATATCTATAGTTTGGAAAGGTGAAGAATCAGCCTTTGTCGAGGTGAAATATAATCAATGTCGTCATGAGTTGATACAGTGGACAAAAGAAAGAAGCTATACCAGTGTAAAGACCATATCCGACACTCAATTAACTTTGGACGTAACCTCTCTCTTCGTATACACCTAATAATGACAAGATAAACTGACTAACTACTATTTTAAAAAAACCTTATTGTGAGGAAGAAGCTTTTTAGAGACAACGCAGTCAAGTACAATGGCTTCACAGTGGTGACCTCAATACATTCTTCTTTCATGCTTCGACACAGAACCTTAGACCTGTCAATCGGTTCATTGTCATTGAAGATGAGAATGGGATATCAAGGTTTAAGGAGCACAAAATTTCATAGACCATTGAAGCTTATTAGAGTAAACTTTTCTCTTCTGAAATTTGAAGTGATCTCTCGATTGTTGTTGTTGCAATTCAGGCGTTGGTGACTGATGTTGAAAACCAATTACTTACCCGTGCTCCCTCGGTTGAGGAGATAAAGGAACCCACCTTTGCTATCAATCCTTCTAAGGCACCAGGACCGATGAGTTCTCCTCTAGTTTTATCAAACCTTTTAGCTGGTCGTAAGAGCATATATAGTCTGCGAAGTTAGCTCCTTTCTTTCTTCAGGTTCGATTCATCCAAGGCTAAACCACACTCATATTTGTCTTATTCCTAAGGTTATACATCCACAAAGAGTTACAGAATTTTAGGCAATTATTGTATGTGGTTTATTTTACAAGATAATAGCCAAAATCTTAACTAACTGTTTGAACTTGGTGTTGCCATCAGTTAGTTCAGAGAACCAATCGAGATTTGTTCCACGTCAAGTAATCTCGGATAATGTACTTACCACACATAAGATTTTGCATTGTCTCTGATTATAGAAAGCTACGAAACAGGCGACGGTGGTTAAAACAGACATGAGTAAAGTGTATGACCACATTGAATGGGCATTCCCTAAAAGCGGGTTTAGAAAGTTTCGATTTTCCATGACTTATGGATTGATTAGATTATGGAATGTGTTACAACGGTGTCTTATTCCTTTTTCATCAATGGTGGTCCTCAAGGATATGTGCAACCTTTTTCGCCAAGTTTATTTGTCTTGTGTACAGAGGTACTTTACGAGTCGTGTCGTAATGTTAAGGCTTCTGGGAATTTACCAGGTGTGAAAGTTTCTTGCAATAGCCTTCCTATCAGCCAACCTTTATTGGCCAATGATACAACGTTTTCCTGTACATCTGACGTTACTAGCTGTTAGAATGCGATGGCTATCATTAGAGCATATGAACTGGCGTCATGATAGTCGATTAATGTTACAAAATATTGATTATTTTTTCCTCAAAGACACCAAGCACACACCGTTTAGTGGCTAAAAGAATCATGAATATTCACTAATAGGGTGGAACCAGGAAGTACTTAGGCCTTCTTGAGAAATTTGGTCATCGGAAACAAAATATATTCACTGCTATCTTTGAGTAGATTTGACAAAAGTCATTAAATTGGTCCTCTCATTTTCTCTCTTCTGTGAGTAAAGAGATTATAATCAAATCGGTGCTTTCCAAAATATCGTCTTATACGATGTCATGTTTCGAGTTGCCATTATCTCTTTGTCGCCGGATTTAATCGGTTCTCAAAGAACAAAAGAAAGGTTAATTGGACGCCTTGGGATCGGATGACTTATACTAAGGTGGAAGGCAAATTTAGTTTCCGCGAAATCGAAGCTCATAATGACTCACTCCTAGCTAAGTTGAGTTGGCGACTTTTTCAAGTACCTAAAGCCCTCACATCTCATATCTTGCGAGGGAAGTATTGTCACAATACATCTTTCTTGGAAGCTAAGCAACCATCAAACCCTTCCCATGGCTGGCGGAGAATTATGACTGGACGTTCGGTATTGATGAAATGACTCGGAAGACAAGTGGGAGATGGCCAATCAATTTATCTTTGGAACTATTCGTGGCTTTCAACGAATGTGCCGTTAAAACCAATGTGGCATCCTCCTTTATCGGTTGTCAACTTATAAGCGACTTATTTGATTCACCAAGACACACGATAATTATAAGGGTGCGGTTCTTTTGCACATACTTGAATGTTAAAGTCACTTGCGTGGTATTCCTCTTAGCCGGACGAACCAGCAAGATTCTCTAGTATGGTTACATGTCAAGAAGGGTAAGTATACAACTAAATGAGGATATGATTTATTTAAGAAAGAGAGTTAGGTTGCTGACATGGTCTTCGATTGGGAAAAATGTGTTCCGAAATTGAAAGCTCTTCCTAAGATTCGAATGTTTATTTGGAAGGCATTGTCAAATGTCATTCATGTCGGGTTTCAACTTTTTCTTTGTGGCATCTCTTCAATAAATCAATGTTCTTGATGTAGCGCTACGGAGACGGTATATCATCTTCTCCTTCAATGTCCTTTTGGACAATTGAAATGGGATTATCTCTTATCTCTTTCCCTTACTTTCAGAACATGCCGCCACATTCTTAATTCATGGTTGATGCTTCCTCGAACTTAAATTTTCCATCATCTGGTCTCTCCATTGTCTCTTTATTTGCTTGGATCATTTGGCACTTGTGCATCTCTCAAAATAAGATGGTTTTTTAGAAGATTTACATAAAATAAGAAGATCTTCTCACCAAAGCTATTACATACTTGCGGCAAGGGCAATAAGCTCCAGAGGAAACACCGAAACCTTTAGTGAGTTTTTTTTATGATAAGTGATGATTCATTAGGAATGAAATATTTCGTTGATGCTTCATGGAGTTCAAGATACTTAATCAGTGGTTTTGGCTAGTATTTCCATTCTAATATGAATTCTTTTCTCGGTGAATTTTCTAATTCAAGAATGAATGTTCGATCGGCTCTAATGGCCGAAGCATTTGCCTTACTCCAGGCTCTTCATCAAACCTCTGTTCAAGGTTATATGAAGCTTTTTGTTTATTCTGACTCCCAAACCCTTATCGATGTCCTTTAGAATGCCGAGTATCATACTGATCTTCACTCGATCCTATGTGATATTCGGATGATTGTTTCATCTATTGATGCTATTTCTCTTTCTTTTATTTCTCGATCTCAGAATGTTCATGCTGATACTTTGGCTAAAGCAGCCTTCTTGCTTGCTCTTACTCCGGTTTGAAATTTCTCTTTAATAAAACATCGTTATTGATAAAAAAAAAATAAAACATGTAAAATATGGTTAAAAGTTTAGATAAACTTATTAAAATTGATGTGTCTTTATCAAAAGAATGAGATTCATTTTAAATTATAAAAAATTTGAAATCTAGTTGAGAGTAAGTCTCGAACCGAAAAGATTCCTTTGGTAAGAAATGCAATTTCAGATCCGAAAAAGAATAATAAAACAAATACTATAGTTAGAGTTAGAATTTAAAAAAAGAAATTGGATGAAGCCTACTTTGATGTGAATACTTTAACTGTAGAGTTATCCTAAATCAAGAAAACCTGTCACAAGCGTATAAAGATGAGGATCATAAATGGAAGATAAAACATAGAAATGACTACCTAACACAAGGAGATAGAGACACTAAATTTTTCTTTTCAACACCAAATTCATGGGGTGCTCCCAGACACATATTCTTCACCTGATTCTAGCTTGCGACTAACTCGATTGAATCGATTCGTATCTCAAACTTTTTTTGATCTTGAACTTTCGATTGAAAAAAGAATAAATCGAAACAAACACAGCAACGACAAGGAGAATTATTTACCCGTGTTTATCTCACGATGTCTGAAAACTACCCAACCAGGGCCAAATTAACCCAACAAATACACTAACACAATGAACACGAAGAATAATCACAAGCTCTTGATGAAAGAATCGTGAAAAAAGAAAACGATGATCTCTCTTTATCGCTAAGTGTCACTCTCCATAACAAAATCTCACTTAGTTTTACTTTATAAGAAAATTAGGAAATTGAACCGATACAAACATATAACCAACATCAATTACCCTACATAACGAATACAAATCGACTTTAGTAAACTAGCTAGTCCTCAGGAGTTGACTTTCAATAAGCGGTATTTGACCAGAGATGAATCACTTTTAATAATCTCCACATTGATTCATCTCCACCTTCATCTTGTGTTCTTGTACGGATCTCCATTGGGTCTACACCTCCTAGCGCATTCATAAGCTCTCAGGTTTTCATGAATGTGAGCAAGTCTAACGCAAGACTAAACTTACTCACTTGAACCACCTTCGTTAAAAAGTCAGTCAGGTTCCTACTAGTGTGTATTTTCAAGACTTCGACCAATCCCTCGGCAATCATCTCTCTTATGAAATGAAACTTTACATCAAAGTACTTTGTATGATGATGATACACATTGTTCTTTGACAAGTTGATGACGCTTTATGAATCACACCAAACACCAACTGATTCTTGTCTAAAACAAAAATCTTCAAATAGACCTTTCAGCCCCAAGGCCACTTTCATAGCTTCGGTAAGAGCGATATACTCCGCTTCCATGGTCGAGAGAAACACCATACCTTGAATGCAAGATCTCCAACTTATAACAATTCCGCCAACTATGAAGATGTATCAAAAAATTGACTTTTGTATTTTCCGGATCTGATGGAAAATCATCGTCACAAAAACCTTGTATCTTCATCTCTTTGTCTCTCGTAAACAGCAAACCAACCTTAGAAGTCCCTCCTATGTACCTGAGTAACCACTTCACAACGTCCCAATGCACATGTCCTGGCCGACTCATATACCTACTAACCAAATCGACACCATAAGCCAAATTGGGTCTTGTTCCCACCATCGTGTCCATAACACTACCGACAGGTGAAGCATAAGAAGTAAACTTTGTGTCCATCCTCTCATCATTATTTTGAACCACAAACAACTTGAACTTAGTAGCGAGTTGTGTTTGTTGATAACACTATTATTTTAACGTTTTTAGTTGGATTTTTACGTATTTATTTGCAGGTTTTTAATGCTTTTTCGACCTCTAGAGGTAGTTTTTTCTTATTTTTGATTTTAGGGATTAATCAGGTTAAATAATAAAAAAAGATGGAGAATTGTGCTAATTGGACTTCATTCATATTACCAAGCAAGTTTCATTGACGGATCATGAATACAAAGGCTCAAACACTTGGGTTTTGCAATTTACCAATCTGGACATATTCTCAGCATCAGAAAGATCGTCATGAACGAAGGTCTTCTCTTCGTGTTTTTGGATGCATTGTATACGCTAAGGTAGATGGACCACACTTGTGAAAGCTCGATGACAGATCATGATGCTTGGTACATTTGGGAAATGAACCTGGATCTAAACTATGCAGACTATTTGATCCAATAAAAAGTAGAAAATGAAGGAGCTAAGACTGGTAATACTCTTGAAGAGCCGAACCTGAGAAGATCTCAACGGTAGAAAGTCAACCAAAACATCTCAAGGATTACTTTATGTTAGCTGAAGAAGAGGTATAGTATTTTCTCATGAGTATTATCGATGAACCTAGGAACTTCTACGAAGCTAAAGGATCCCGAGAATGGTTGTCTGCGTGTGATGATGAGGTACGTTCAATTGTGAAAAATAACACGTGGAATCTTGTTGAAGTTCCTCAGGGGGCGAAGCCGATAGGCCTTAAGTGGGGTTTGAAACTCAAAAGAAATTCAGATGGCAGCATAAACAAACACAAGGCTAGGCTTTTTGCGAAGGGATACATACAAAAACAAGGAATTGATTATGAAGAAGTTTTTGGTCCAGTAGCGAGGATGGAGACAACTCGATTCCTCATTAACATCGCAACATCTAAGGGATGGGAGATCCATCATCTAGACGTAAAGACGACCTTCCTCTATGGAGATCTTAAAGAAACGATGTTTGTCTTGCAACCTGAAGGATTTGAGGTAGAAGGATGTGAGAACAAAGTTTATAAACTAAATAAAGCTTTATATGGTTTGAAGCAAGCTCCGAGAGCATAAAGAAGGCTTACTTATTACCTTTGGATCGAGGTTCATCTACATAAGGAAGGTGTTACGTTAAATCAAAGGAGGTACGCATAAAGAATTCTCGAAGAAGCAGGTATGGCGAGTTGTAATCCGTCTCAAACACTGATGGAAGCAGGCTTAAAGCTATCAAAATCCGAGAAAGAAAAAGACATAGATGCCACAAGCTATAGAAGGAATATCAGTTGCCTATGATACCTACTTCATACAAGACCAAATCTCTCCTTATGTTTTGGTGTTTTAGGTAGATATATGCAGAATTCAAAAGAGTCACATGGTGCAGCCTTGAAACAATGTTTGAGATACTTACGTGGCATAATTAATCTCAGATTGTCATTCAAAAGGAAGAACAAATTAGCAACAAGATTGGTGGGTTATAGTGATACTAGTCATAACATAGACCTGATTATGATAGGAGTACTACTGGATATATCTTTTATTTTAGAGAGGGTCCAATCTCAAGGAGTTCACAGAAACAAGATATAGTAGCACTATCTTCCTGTGAAGCTGAATTTATGGCAGGAACAGAAGCAACTAGGCATGCAATCTAGCTTCAAGATCTTCTTAGCGAGGTTCTGGATACTCCTTGTAAGAAGTCGGTTATTCGGATTGATAATCAATTGGCTATTGCTCTCACTAAAAATCCTGCCTTTCACGAAAAAAGCAAACATATATACACAAGATATCACTTTATAAGAGTGTGTTGAGGATGGACGTATTGAGGTGGAGCATATTTCAGGAGATGAACAAAAGGCGGACATTCTAACGAAGCCACTAGGTCAAATCAAGTTTAAGGAGATGAGAGACTTGATTGGTTTGAAGTTCTTGGAGCTAGATGATTTCAAGCTAAGGAGCGAGAATGTTGGCGTAATCTTGAAATCAAATATGCTTAATTAAGACACAAGGAATCGAGTTTGTCTAAACTTAGAGATGGTTCAGTATAAGATTCAAAACCAATTGTGTTTATGATAAGTTGTAGGAGTTATCTAAAACTTAATATGCTTTTCCTTTTAGGATTAGAAGAATTTTTCCTTTATATAAACCAATTTTGTATGAAGTTTTAGAACTTTGTAGCTTAAGGTTTTTGATCTTATTTTTCCTTGGGCAAGAAAGAGATTTTGGTTTACAAAGAACTTGATTCGAATTTTCTTATTCGTGTGAAACAAGAACCATTACTTTGTCTTCCCCTCATCATTCCCCCACTGCTCGTACCACCTGCTCCTCCACATCTAGTTGATGAAGAAAAGTGGGTAGAAGGCTCTTCCAATTCAAGATCTAAACGTCCAACCTCGGAATGTCTTATACAAGAGCCTACTCCACCAAAGAGTCTCTCGGTTCATGACGTATCAGGACCTCAAGATGAGCTCGTGGTAGATAAAGTCTTGAACTCAGGCAGGAAAGTACATAATAATTTACCGATTTCCTCTGAGAATCTTCAGGATGTTCCTTTACACTTAAAGCGTGAGATATCAACACCCTCAAAATGAGTAAAAATAGGTCCTTTTACATCTGCTCAGGCATCCTTAACAAAGTTTGACCGAAGAAGAATACGAGCAAATGCTACCTCTGAAGCCACGCAAGGTTTTCTAGAAGTTCAACCCTTGGAGCTTCTTTTCAATGTTGGCCCTTCTCTGGCTAATGATCACCGAAAGAAGGCTCATAAACGTAAACCCACCAAGAAATTTATCTACAAGAGTTTACCACCATCAGGTCCAAAGTCTCGAATTGTCTCCAAGGTTCATGCCTCACCTAAAAAATGAGTTAGTCAGAGTCATTAGCGATCTTCATCTACTATCTTACCTCACTATGAGAATGGTCTTGTAAAGTCTTTGTCTTCTACCAAGGTTGTAATACCTTCATCGTGTAAGGCTTGGATTGTTTCCCGAAAACCATTCCCATATTAATCATCACAACCAATTGGAACTGTCAGGGTCTTAGAAACTCTCTGATATTTCGACTTCTAAAGAGATTGAGATTGAAACTCTTCCCAAATTTTTCTTTTTAATGGAGACGAAAATAATGATGATTTATCTTACAAGTTGTAAATTGGATGGGTAGGGTAATCAATAGTCCCACCGGTTTGTTTGAGTGGTGAACTTGCATTATTTTGGAAACTGAATATTGATATGGAGATTCTCAATTCATCTCCCAATTATATTAATGCCAGAATGGTCTTGAGAGAGTATTGGTGGGTTTTGTCTGATATCAAAGCTCCACCGCCCGCCTCATGGTGTTCGCCGAGACCGACCTTCAAAATGGACGCTAGTAGGCCGAGCGGGTGCCTGGAATCTTTCCTCACCGTCATCCGGGATTTCTGCCGAGTTTCAGAGGAGGTGGAGTTTCGGATGCCAAAGGTTGGTGAGGATGCTGATTCTCCGCCTCGCGGTTTTTTACGTGCTATGAGGCGCATTTTCTGTTTTGTCGACTATGGTTTCCCATTCTCGGGGATCATAGTTCAGGTTTTAGACCACTACAGTTTATCGATCGCCCGGCTTTCGCCCGCCGATCTCCAACATCTTGTCGGAATCTTGGTTTTGAGTTACAAACGGGGGTTGGATCTAAGTGTCGACTATCTATTGGTGTTTTTGTCTCTGAAGGCCACGAGTCTCCCGCTTCGGTATTCTTTCAAGCCTAGGAAAAATATGTCGGTGATCTGATCATTTACGTCCAATTTCCACAATTGGAACAAGCGATACTTCTTCGTTCGTTAGACAGTGTCTCTGTCGGGAACGAATATGTTTCTTCCTTTAGGCGTAGATGGGGTCCCGTGGGTATCTCTTACGATACTGTGATCATTTTCTTTTCTTTGCCGATATCTGATAATTCTTTTGTTTTGCAGTTTTCAATCTCCTTCCCCCGCATCCGGAAGATCTTTGTGTCGTTAGGGACCTTCTTCGTGGCGGTCCGTTCCATTGGGGTCACTTTTACCCGTAGCGAGTTCGCAACACGGTTACGTATCATAAGAATTAGACTCAACACGATGCGATCTCGGGAGAGGAGTTAGAACCAACCATGAATGGCTTCACTCCATACGAGATGCCTCCTAACAAGGAGAGGGAGATGTCTCCCCGGAACGAACGTGCGTCCGCTAACAGGGGCAACATTGCCGAGGATAGGAGGGGGTCGTCCGAGGGGGTGTGGTACCATGATCTCCTCGGCAGAGATGGAAGCAGTCCAAGTCAACCTTCGCTACCGCTTTTTGGAGAAGGGTCAGACTTGGACACCTTCCTTGCATCTTTTGATGCCCCGTCACATCAACTCACGACTGATGCATGGGGGTTATTTTTCGAGCATACGACATGATTTTGTTCACTCATGTCACATCGCCCCTAAACTTTTAAAGGATTCCTTTTTTGCAGGTTCTCCACGTGATGGATGAGGCCCTTAGGGCGAGCAGCTTGGAGGTGCTGATGGATCGGTTCAAGGTCGAGAGGCTAGAAGAAGAGAATTCTCGCCTAAAAAGGGATGTCGAAGCGGCTTCTCTCCGTTAGAAGAAGTTGGCGCGGAACCAAGCGTCGCGGGTTCATCGCGCGTATAGGTGCGGAAAATGCGAGGTCGCCTTAGTTGTGGTTGAACATTCGGTTCAGTTTGCAGCAGACTTTGACCAGTACAGGTCCGCACAACAGTCTTTCGGAGGGTACCGCGAGTGTAGTGGTTCGGTGGGTGCTTTATGGCGCATCCAGCTTTCCGATTACTCCTCTAACTTCGAGATGGACAAAATGTCCAACCACATGAAGAAGTACAACGATGTTGAGTCTTCAATCCCGTCAATCGAAGAGAGAGTTCGGGGTCACTAGGCCTTGATTCCCGTTTCTCCCGATTTCAGAGGAATTTGGGGACACCGCTCGGGGCAAAGAGGACGCGGTGGACAAAAACCCAAACCTATTTAGCGTGGGCGATTTTTCGATCTCTGGCTATAATGAATATGATTCGTGGATAAGAAATGTGTGTATATAGAGGGAGTGTGTTCCCTCTTTTAAGTCATGGTTTGACCAAGTGTGGCCACTTTCTATCTATTCGGGTCGACCATATGTGGCTTCGAAACCCCGTCATCTTGCGGTTTAGTGTTAATAAACGGTATTTTTATTTCGATTTGATAATGTATGAGTAGTGCAGCGTAAGTGGAGACAGATTATGAGTTGTCATATAATATACATTCCTTGAAAGATCGCTATAGTCATTGTTTGTTTCGGGTGCAAGTTCTCGAAAGACTAAGTCTTTCGGATTCTTATAAACACGAACATAGACGAAGAGAAAAATTTTAGAATCTCGTAACGGTTAGATACTATGTCTTGAGATGTTTGAGACTAGTGTGTTGGGTTTAGGGAAAGACCTAGGTTTACTCTCGGTTTTAGGGCATACAGTGACTAACTCTGGCTTACGTTTCCCGTTTTCAATTTCGACCTGGTTCCATCTGAATATTGAAGTCTGCAATATGTTTTCGGCTTATATGACTTGCATCAATCGGAAACCGAGCATCTCTCCAAATACAATTTCTAAGTCGTCTGGAAGTGCTGACCAAAATTTCGGATTTCTTTTATAGTGCGCTATTAACCTAGTCGGATGTATGAGAACCCATCCTTCATGAAGAGTAGGTTAAAGTGAGTGATTAGTTCGTCCGTGTGGGCCAATCGATGGGTGGGAAATTGGGACAAGTACTTGTCCTTCACCCAATAGGGGTTAGATAGTGTTGCGACTGTTTTTAGAAGTTTTAGATCAAGTTTGGAATTGTTCTTCGCGGAAATTCGCGACGTCTCGCTTTTTTCGAAATTTTTTCTGTATTGTGGTATAATGTGTTGATGAACACGTTATAGTCAAGATTCGTTAAGAATGGTTTTATCGTATGATTTTCGTTTTTGGGTTATACGAAAAATAAAAGGCAAAAATTTATTTCCGATACGTATCGAAAAGTGTCGAGTACAAAGTGTGGGAGTATACGAGTATACATACACCCACTCCCCCCTCCCCTTTTTAGAGAGGGGGATAGCTGAACTCCTCTTGCGAAGAGTTGCGTACGTACCTCTTTCAAGGATCAAGACGAGTCGCAGTTAAGTTTGTCGTCGTGAGTGATTACTCGTCTGACAGAGTTGCGTCGGCCATTTAATTCTAGATGACTACAGCTGGGTCGATTATTTCCTCTGGTGTCGAGGGCGTTGCTTTGTCGGGAATTTTAGACTCGGAAGTTTGCTTGTTTCCTTCGATTTGAGCCGTTTCTGAGTTGATGATTCTGGCACGTCTTTTTCTAAAGTGTCTTCGGCTGACAGCCGAGTTATCTTCATTCGTTTGGGTTTGGCTATGGGCGTCATTACGATTTGTCTTAGCTTATGTTAGGCTAGGAATTAAAGTCGTGACTGTTTTTGGCATCCGAAATTATTGCGATTCCATAGGGAGTCGGGAATTTAATACCCAAGTGGTAGGTCGATGGGACTACCTTCATGGAGTTTATCCATGGTGTTCCCATAATCACGTTATAGATGGCAGGATGGTCGACGACCGCAAAATCGACAACTTTCCTTAGCTCCATGGCCATTACCGGAAGCTTGATCGATCCGAGAGTGATTGACGTCGTTCCTGAGAAACCCGTGAGTGGTTTCAGTGCAGGTGTTACCTCGGATAAGTCGATGTTCATCCTGTTGAGGGTATCACGGAAGATGATATCGACGGTACTTCCTGTGTCGATGAGGACTCTGGCGACTTCGAGATCTTTTATGATGAGGTTGATCATGAGAGGATCGTATGGTGTTTGTCGATTCTAATAGTTTTGTACTCCTCGAAAGTGATGGTGTCATTTGCGATGTAGCTTGCGGTGTCGGGTGGCGTAGACCAGTTTGCGCTTAATTTAACTTTTTGGTGATATGCTTTTATCGATGAGACGGTGTCGCGAAAGTATTGTGACCCTCCGATGACCATATTCACTTTGCGGCAATTGGAGTCGTTGCCTTTGTCGTCAGATCTCCTTCTGCGTTTTCCATCCGCTTCAGTTCCTTGAAACATGGCGTCTCCTGGGGGTGCCTTATCGGTTATGGGTTAGGGGTCTGTGTCGCCTATGAGGTCTTTTATGCTGGTTATGTCTGAGATAACCCCCACGAGCAGTTTTGTCGTTAGCCTTGCTCCGAGAACCTTGCAGTTAGCAGTTGAATGACCTTTTGTTTGGTGAAACTCGCAAAAGGTGTTCTCGTCGTATCACGTGTTTGGCATCCAAGTGTTCCCTGACATCCTACCTTTTTCAGATGGGGAATAGACAACGTAGTTCTGTGGCCCCGGACGTCTTCTCCCTCGTGATGGACATACTTGTCGTTACGAGGGATCTTCTTTTTCACTTTCTGTTCATAGGTTAAGTCTCTCGGTGATGCCTTCGCGGCTTTCTGTTTTTGCGATAGAACTTTCACCTCTTCTTCGATGATGATGAAGTCCATAACCTTATGAAGCACATCCTGAATAGTGCGTGGCTTTTCGAGAGCTATCTACTTCCTGAACTTCGTCATGTACCAGAGGGTTTTTCTGAGCGTGTCTACAGTCACCTTGTCGCTAATCCCGCTGACTCTTGACATCACTATCTTGAACCTATTCATGAAATCTCAGAGAGATTCGTCTTCTCTTTGAGATAGGCTTAATAGATCAACATTGGAAGTTTCTCTTTCCATAAACATGGAATTTTTTGAGAAATTCCGAAGAGAGTTGACGGAAACTTCCAATGGAGTTTCATTTTAGACGAGAGAACCATTCGAGGGCCTCCCCTTGGAGATGCTCATGAAAAACTGGCATAAACCAGCGTCTTTATCGCCTTCCTTGAGCTTGGATCTCGCCATCGCGATCTGGAAAGTCTGTAGGTGAGCTTTCGGATCGGAGGTTCCGTCATACATTAGGATTTTCACCTTCCCGTGACCCGAGACTCTGGTGTTGGTTATGCGAGCAGTGAATGAAGTTTCTCGAGCCTCTTCAAGGAGCCTATCGATCTATGGCACGACACTTTCCGCATGGTGGATCTGCGATTTCACCGCTTTAACCTCTGACGATGTTCTTGCGATGTAGTCACGGAGATTTTGAATCTCGTCGAGATCGTCGTTGGTCTTTTTTCGAGACGGTTAGCGTGTCCTGCGAACGGCTCTGGCCTACTCCTCGGCATGTTTCCCTTGCTCTACCCAGAAGATATTTTCTTCTTCTTCTGTCATGGGTTCGTTGAGCTGAGAGTATTTTCGCATTGTGTGACCCTGGACCCTTCTTGGGTGTATGTCAGCGTCTTCATCCGTGGAATCAGATTGATCGCTGAAGTCCATGTCGATTTGCTCGACTTCGTTTTCCTCCATTTCCTTCTTGGGATTTGGAGGGTCTTCCACGTTATTCCGCGCCGCGTGAGGGGTGATTACATCGGGGTTTTGTTCCGATGGTTTTTTCTGCGTGTTCTGGAGTAAGTCGAGTGGAGTGATGAAGTCGAGTCTTCTTCTGCGGAGTCTAGTAGCTCCGTGCGGAAGAATAGTTCTAGTCTTCGTGGTTAGGGTTTCAACTTGTTTAGCGAGAGAGCTAGTAAGTTTGTCTTATTCGGCCGACTTCTTTTTGAGAGTCGAGAACATCTTTATGATCTCCTCGAATGCCACGGTGTTTGCATCAGTGTTGACCACAGTGTTTTCATCGACGGAGTGTTTTCAGCATTGTTTTTGGCATTGTCGCCGTCACGAGGTGGTTGATTGTTCTGGTCGTTTGTAGTCATATCTAATCTAGTGTTTTGCGGCTGCGAGTTTGATTGATCCGTACCCTGAACGAATTGGCCCCCTACTTCTAGCGCTAAACTATGAGAACCGAAAATCGCACTATCGATTTTTGTAATCGAATGAAAGCCTGGAAACCCTAACTTTCCTTGTGGTTCCGAATTTCTGATAAATCAAACAACGACAGATCAAAGTACGAAATAACAGACGACGAATAAAAAGGTAAAAGAGAATCGAAAATCAAAATAGAGCAATAGAGATCTTATTCAGAAGCTGCGTTGAGCGTTACAACAGGTGATAAGCTGTGGCCGCAATAGCTGTCGGCGAGTTTCCAAGTTCTAACATCATAAGACTTGTAAACCTAGTTGAGACGCAGCTCGCTTACAAAAACGAAAATAAACCTAATTGCTTTAAGTGTGAATTGTGAAGAATTTTTTCTGTGTCCCCTCGTTCTTCTCCTTAGACGATCTTATATTTGCCTTCGTAGGTTAATCCGATTTCCTTTTCCGCCCTAGATTTGAGTATATCCTTCCGCGGAAATATTCTTTTTTTCGCGAATAATCCTTATCTTCACGATTTTTCCATATTTATCTCTAGCCTTTAGCTTTGTCGCGTTTTCCATTTATCTTAACTCGGCTACATCGTTGACGTAGTTGGACCCATTCTCGTCTGGAATCGTAAGTCGACTTTCATCCCGTTTTGGGCCTTCCTGGGCCGTTTTATGAGTAAGTGATTTTAATGATTTCTTTCGGACAAATCGTTCTTCATACAATTATGTAGTGATGGTTTCGTGAAATGATAAGACCAATCGTATAGTTAAGACAATGCCGGTGTTCGAGTTAACCGTTATCGTTTTATACAATCGATACGAAGTTTTTATGAAAAGAACAAGTATTTACGATTATTATCGCGAAACTTTAACGAAAACTTCAATCGAGACGAACCAAGAGACAATCGAACCGAGATTCGAAAGAGAAGATGACCGAGAGGACGTGATCTAGTTAACCGTGGGCGACTAGACGTTTCCCGTGTCTAATCGCCTGTGGGCGACTAGACTTGTAAGGAGTGTAGTCGCCCAATGGGCGACTAGACTTGCACGAGTGTAGTCGCCTATTGGGCGAATAGACCTTTCTGGAGTCTAGTCACCCAATGGGCGACTAGACTTGCCAAGAGTCTAGTCGCCCATTGGACGACTTGACTTGTCGTTGTTCATGTTGTTCGTGTTTCTGGAGGGACACTATATTCGACATTTACGGTGACTTCTTATCACTCTGGATCTTGCCTATTGAGATCTCTCGGGAGTTATCCAGAAGTCTCGGGCGTTTATTTTGATATTGTCGCGTTTAGTTGCTTGCGAGTGACTAGACTTTGCGAAGCGATTGCCTATGGTCGGCTAGACGCAGAATTTGGATGTTTGGTTGCGAGGAGATCGTCTGGATGGCAAGATCCTCAAAATTGATAATCCTCTTACGATTTTCGTTCCCGAAAGAGAGACAATATTTTTGTTGTTCTTTTTAGGCATCGATCTGGTCGTGACCTGATAATGACAAGATAAACTGACTAACTACTATTTTACAAAAAGCTTACTGTGAGTAAGAAGCTTTTTAGAGACAACGCAATCAAGTACAATGGCTTCACAGTCGTGGCCTCAATACATTCTTCTTTCATGCTTTGACACAGAACCTTAGACCTGTCAATCGGTTCATTGTCATTGAAGATGAGAATGGGATATCAAGGTTTAAGGGGCATGAAATTTTACAGACCATTGAAGCTTATTAGAATAAACTTTTCTCTTCTGAAATCCTAAGTGATCTCTCAATTGTTGTTGTTGCAATTCAGGTGCTGGTGACTGATGTTCGAAACCAATTACTTACTCATGCTCCCTCGGTTGAGGAGATAAAGGAAGCCACTTTTGCTATCAATCCTTCGAAGGCACCAAGACCGATGAATTCTCCTCCGGTTTTATAAAACCTTTTAGCTGATCGTAAGAGTTGACATAGTCCGCGAAGTTAACTCCTTTCTTTCTTTAGGTTCAATTCATCCAAGGTTGAACCATACTCATATTTGCCTTATTCCTAAGGTCATACATCCACAAAGAGTTACGAAATTTCAGGCAATTGTTGTATGTGGTGTATTTTACAAGATAATAGCCAAAATCTTAACTAATTGTTTGAAGTTGGTGTTTCCATCAGTTATTTCAGAGAACCAGTCAATGTTCCAAGCCAAGTAATCTCGGATAATGTACTTACCACACATAAGATTTTGCATTGTCTTCGATTATCGAAAGCTACGAAACGAGCGATGGTGGTTAAAACAGACATGAGTACAGTGTATGACCATATTGAATGGGCATTCCTAAAAGCGGGTTTCTAAGTTTTGGTTTCCATGACTTATGGATTGATTGGATTATGGAATGTGTTACAACGGTTTCTTATTCCTTTTTCATCAATGGTGGTCCTCAAGGATATGTTCAACTTTCCAGAGGTCTTTCGCCATGTTTATTTGTCTTGTGTACAAAGGTACTTTACGGGTCGTGTCGTAATATTAAGGCTTTTGGGATTTTACCAGGTATCAATGTTTCTCGCAATAGGTTTCCTATCAATCATCTTTTATTGGCCAATGATACAACGTTTTCCTGTACATCTGACGCTACTAGTTGTTAGACTGCGATGGCTATCATTAGAGCATAAGAACTGGCGTCATGAAAATCGATTAATGTGATGAAATCTTGATTATTTTTTCCTCAAAGACAGCAATTACACGTTGTTTAGTGGCTAAGAGAATCCTGAATATTCACTAATAGGGTGGAACCAAGAAGTACTTAAGCCTTCTTGAGAACTTTGGTCATCGGAAATAGAATCTCTTCACTGCTATCGTTGAATAGATTTGACAAAAGTCATTAAATTGGTCCTCCCATTTTCTCTCTTCTGCAAGTAAAGAGATTATGATCAAAACGGTGCTTTCCAAAATATCGTCTTATAGGATGTCATGTTTCAAGTTGTCATTATCTCTTTGTCGCCGAATTCAATCGGTTCTCAACGAACAAAAGAAAGGTTAGTTGGACACCTTGGGATCGCATGACTTATACTAAGGTGGATGGCGGATTTAGTTTCCACGAAATCGAAGCTCATAATGACTCACTCCTAGCTAAGTTGAGTTGGCGACTTCTTCAAGTACCTACAGCTCTCACATCTTGTATCTTGCTAGGGAAGTATTGTCACAATACATCTTTTTTAGAAGCTAAGAAACCATCAAACCCTTCCTATAGCTAGCGGAGTATTATGACTAGACATTCGATATTGATGAAATGACTCAAATGACAAGTGGGAGATGGCCAGTCCATTAATCTTTGGAACTATTCATGGCTTTCAACAAATGTGCCGCTAAAACATATGTAACCTCCTCCTTTATCGGTTGTCAACTTCTAAACGACTAATTTGATTCACCAAGACACACGAAAATGATAAGGGTGCGGTTCATTTGCACATACTTGAATGTGAAAGTCACTTGCATGGTATTCCTATTAGCTGGATGAACCAAAAATATTCTCTAGTATGGTTACATGTCAAGAAGGATAAGTATACAACTAAATCAGAATATGATTTGTTTAAGAAAGAGAGTTAGGTTGCTGACATGGCCTTCCATTGGGGAAAATGTGTTCCGAAGTTGAAAGCTTTTCCTAATATTCGAATGTTTATATGGAAGGCATTGTCAAATGTCATTCATGTCGGGTCCCAGCTTCTTCTTCGTGGTATCTCTTCAATAAATCAATGTTCTCGATGTAGCACTGCGGAGACGGTATATCATCTTCTCCTTCAATGTCCTTTTGCGCAATTGACATGAGATTATCTCTTATCTCTTTCCCTTACTTTCAGAACATGCCGTCGCTTTCTTAGTTCATGGTTGTTGCATCCTCGAACTTAAATTTTCCACCATATGGTCTCTCCATTGTCTCTTTGTTTGCTTGGATCATTTGACACTTGTACATCTCTCAAAATAAGCTGGGTTTTGAGAAGATTTACATAAGAGAAGAAGATCTTCTCACCAAAGCTATTACATACTCGCGGCAATGGAAATAAGCTCAGGAAGAAAAACCCAAACCTTTAGTGAGTTTTTTTTTATGATAAGTGATGATTCATTAAGAATGAAATATTTCGTTGATGCTTCATGGAGTTCAAGATACTTAATCATTGGTTTTGGCTGGTATTTTCGTTCTAATACGAATTCTTTTCTCGATGAATTTTCTAATTCAAGAATGAATGTTCAATCGACTCTAACGGCCGAAGCATTTGCCTTACCCCAGATTCTTCATCAAACCTCCATTCAAGGTTACAGGGAGCTTTCTTTTTATTCTGACTCCCAAACCCCTTATCCATCTCCTTTGGAATGGCGAGTATCATACTGATCTTCACTCGATCCTATATGATATTCGGAAGATTTTTACATCTTTTGATGTTATTTCTTTTTCGTTTATTCTTCGATCTCAGAATGTTCATGCGGATAATTTGGCTAAAGCAACTTTCTTGCTTGCTCTTACTCCGGTTTGAAGTTTCTCTTTAATAAAACATCGTTGTTGATAAAAAAAAAATTAAAACATGTAAAATATGGTTAAAATTTTAGATAAATTTATTAAAATTGATGTGTATTTATCAAAAGAATGAGATTCATGTTAAATTATATAAAATTTGAAATCTAATTGAGAGTAAGTCTCAGACCGGAAAGATTTCTTTGGTAAGAAGGCAATTTCAGATCCGAGAAAGAATAATAAAACAAATGTTGTAGTTAGAGTTAGAATTTTAAAAAATAAATTGGATTAAGCCTACTTTGATGTGATTAATTTAACTGTAGAGTTAACCTAAATCAAGAAAACATGTCACAAGCGTATAAAGATGAGGATCATAAATGGAAGATAAAACACAGAAATGACTACCTAACAGAAGGAGATAGAGACACTAAATTTTTCTATTCAACATCAAAGTCAAGTGGTGCTCCCAGACACATATTCTTCACCTGATTCTAGCTTGCGACTAACTCGATTCAATCGATTTGTATCTCACACTTCTTTCGATCTTGAACTTTCGATTGAAAAAAGAATAAATCGAAACAAACACAACAACGACAGAGAGAATTGTTTACCTGTGTTCATCTCACGATGTCTGAAAACTACCCAACCAGGGCCAAATCAACCCAACAAATACACTAACACGAAGAACAATCACAAGCTCTTGATGAAAGAATCTTGAAAAAAAAGAAAACGATGATCTCTCTTTACCGCTAAGTTTCACTCTATATAACAAAATCTAACTTAGTTTTACTTTATAAGACAATTAGGAAATTGAACCGATACAAAGACATAATCAACATCAATTACCCTACATAACCAATACGAATCTACTTTAGTAAACCTGTTGGTCCTCATGAGTTGACTTTCACTAAGCGATAGTTTACCATAGATGAATAACTTTTAATAATCTCCTCCTTGATTCATCTTCAACTTCATCTTGTATTCTTGTACGGATATCCATTGGGTCTACACCTCCTGGCGCATTTATAAGCTCTCAGGTTTTCACGACTTTGAGCAAGTCTAACGCAATACTAAACATACTCGCTGGAACCACCTTCGTTAAAATGTCAGTCGGGTTCTTACTAGTATGTATCTTTAAGACTTCGATCAATCCCTCTGCAATCATCTCTCTTATGAAATGCAACTTTATATCAAAGTACTTTGTATGATGATGATATACATTGTTCTTCGACAAGCTGATGGCACTTTGTGAATCACACCAAACACCACCTGATTCTTGTCTAAAACAAAAATCTTCAAATAGACCTTTCAACCCCAAGGCCACTTTCATAGGTTCGGTAAGAGCGATATACTCCGCTTCCGTGGTCGAGAGAGACACCATACCTTGAAGACAAGGTCTCCAATTTCTAATAGTTCCGCAAACTATGAAGACGTATTTAGAAATTGACTTTTGTATTTTCTGGATCTGACGCAAAATCATCATCAGAAAAACCTTATATCTTCATATCTTTGTCTCTCGTGAACAGCAAACCAACCTGAGAAGTCCCTCCTATGTACCTGAGTAACCACTTCACAAAGTTCCAATGCACATGTCCTGGTCGACTCATGTACCTACTAACCAAATCAACACCATAAGCTAAATCGGGTCTTGTTCCCACCACTGCGTACATAACACTACCGACAGGTGAAGAATAAGAAGTAAACTTTGTGTCAATCCTCTCATCATTATTTTGAACCGCAGACAACTTGAACTGAGTAGCTGTTGAAGTAAGCTTTAAAATTTGTAAAAGCTCGTTTCCTATCAATAACACAATCTGCAAGTGCACGGATATGTCATCGTAGTACTTGGGGGTCGAACCACAAGGAGAAAACCTTAGCTAGATGGATCTAAGCTTTGGGAATATACACTTCAGCCTAATCTAAGCAAATAAGAAGGGTTGGGTTTTGCTTTTGTTTTCTTAAAATTCTAGAAATAAAAGCAAGGCAAGAAAGCAAACATAAACTTAAAAGATGTTAACTCGAAATAAACTATAAACTAAGATGATGTACCCATGAATGTTATAATCGATCCACTTGGATAGATGATGGTAAAGGTGTTAGATTTAGCTATTGAGCACAAATCCTAGACCAAAGGCAATACTAGCCTAATCCACTCTCATGGCAAGAGGCCATTTCCTTATCAATCGCATTCACTCACGCTCTCGCTTGGTTGCAAATAATAAATCAATTAGGAATCATTAAGAGCAAGTCCATATAGTCACTAATCAATCTAGCNTTTCATCGAACACCTCTCGGGCGATAAAATGCATACTAGTCTAGATCTTAGTTAGCTACTCTAAAACCTATCATTAAGCACTCCAAATCCTTAGGAAACTTAATATTAGCTATCCCTAACACCATATCACAACTTAATCTAAGTAGATCTAAACATCCATGGTTCCATCAAAGAACTATTCACACAACATAGAGAAGAAAAAGAAAAGAGATGAAGATAAAGAGATGGATTTCATAGATAAAGATAGACTTTGATCCAAGATACAAAATTAAAAGAGAGACTCTTGTCTTAAAGATCAAGAGAAAATACAAGCTTGAATGTTATAACAGTGTGTTTTTGTCTTAGAAAATGGATACTCTCATAAAAATAGGTTAAAGGGTATTTATAGAGTGAAGAAGGGCATTTTTAAGGCTGAGGTTGTCAGCCATCGACCCATTTGGTCGATGGGAGCTAACCCACGGTCGATGGCTGGAAAATTCCAGCAGAGGAGGCGCCATTTACTGCCTAGATCGTTGGCCATCGACCCTAGGTTGCTGGCCATCGACCAGATGGTCGATGGGAGCTTCCTTTGGGCAATCTTGATGGCCTCTTGCTCCTCTTTGAAATCTTGTTTGAACTCATCTTCTCCCAATGCTTCTAGCCTTTAATACCCTTTGATTATTGGTCATTTTGGCTCCTAGAATCCATCATCGCAAGCTCTCAAAGTGCTCTCCAAGGTTGTACCTACAAATGCAAAGAAAATGCATGCAAATGCAAGATATGCCTAAACTAGATTCGAGACTCAAACTAATGCATTCTAAGACTTAAATGCAGTATTTACAAACTAAATGCATCTAAAACATGAAAGAAATGAGTTATAAAATGCATGAAAACCTATGTACATCAGCAGCGAGTTGTGTTTGTTGATAACACTATTATTTTACCATTTTTAGTTGGATTCTTACGTATTTATTTTCAGGTTTTTAATGTTTTTTTGACCTCCAGAGGTTGTTTTCTCTTATTTGTGATTTTAGGGGCTAATCAGATTAAATTCTTAAAAAGGATGGAGAAACGTGCTAATTAGACTTCATTCATATTACCAAGCATTTTACCAATCTGGACAGATTCTCAGCATAAGAAATATCATCATGGGAGAATGTCTTCTCTTCATTGAATTGAGCTATAATTTTGTCAGAGGTTGGCGTTTTGAGTTATCTTTCATATGCAAGTGGTTTGAAGTCATTTGAAGTTGTGACCGAGGAGTTATAGTCGTTTAGGCGAAGATACGTAAACTTGTCTCGGAAAGGAAGCATGTGGAGCAACATTAGAATCTGTGGCCGGGTGATGGATTTGCCACCACCGGCCGAGTGCTTATTTTTGCACACTCCGGCCACAGAGACATTTTGTGGTCAAAGAAATATTTCAAGTCATAAATTTCGGTTCGCTTAACCGAATTTGATTATGCAAGAACCGACATTACTAAGGACGCCCTAGGAAACCCTATTATTATAAATAAGTTTTTTTATCCTTTAGAAAGAGAGATCCATGAATTTAACAGAGAGTTACAAGCCGTCAAAAGATTTGAGAGATTTTTTCTTTTGTTCTTCAAGCTTTGAAGTGTTCTTGAGAGAGATCCATTTTATAATTTGTCATAGATAAGATTTCTTTACTTTTTATCTATTTAATAATCTTTTCCTCATTGATTTTTTGTTGTTTTTCGTAATCCATATCTTCATTAGACGCTAGTATTTGATTAGGGATTCATATAGTCTTTGTCTCGATTGATCTTTATGCATGATTACTCTATTGGCGCATCTAATAGTTTTTTCACTGGTAGATTTTCATTCCAAAAGCTTGTTAAATCGCCTGAACCAAATCTTTGATAAGATGAGTTCGAGGAGGCTTCGAAAGTAGATAGCCTTGGCTCAGTGAACTTATCGAAACATGTGTCTATTTAATGCATGCTAATTATTTTAATACCATTTGAATGTCTAGGTTCTTTGATACTTTGTATAGAATCCTGAATCTTGTAAGTGGAGAGAATCTAACTTAGTGTTTTCGAGTTCTAGATATTTCTTAATTCTAATCCCTAAAAAAATCGGTTTTCTCTATGATGCATGATTCTCTGCGAATGTCCTATGTGCCTAACGTTTTTTCCCATTGATTTACATCCTTTTAATTATTTTTAGTCGTTGTCTTTTTCTTTCAAGCTCACTAAACAACTATTTTATTTTCTATTTTAGCTTAAATTAATTCTGAAATTCGTAGTGTAAGATCTTAGTCCTTGTGAGATCGATAACCTGAAGTATTGCATCTACGCTGTGCACTTGCAGCAGTAGTGTCTTTTTGGGTGAAACTTGACATGTTATTAAGCTTTCTGGCATCATTGGAGGGGACTTAATTTGTTACCTACGAACTTTTCTTTATTGATTTTAGTCTAGAACACTTTTATTTTCATCTTTTTCGTTTTTTTCTTTTCATGTTTTATGCAAAGGAGACCTTCTTTGGACGACCCATCTACAACCAATCTTCCCATTGACATCATTGAACGTACCTTAAGGAGACAAAAGAGAAAAAAAATTAGCTGTTATGGAAAATCCGAACCAGAATCCTCCTCACGGACAACCACATCTTGGAGACAATCAAACCATTCTCATTGAACAAGAAGACGTAACTGCTCGCCATGGCCTAACCGTCACCCCTTCTGCCCTTCTTCCACCTGACGCCAACTTACATGTTGCTGTAGGACTTCAAGGAGTCCAAGGAATCCAACAAGAACCTCTTCGTGCTGCCCCCGTTCCACAAAACCAACCAGGAAGAGGAAACACACCTGTTCGAGTGGATAACCCACAACTAAATTCCCAGGTGGAATTTAGTTGGATTAAAGAAACTCCCAAAATTCCTTCAAGCCTTGATTAACCAAGGTTTACCTCAGAATAAGAACCCCCCCTCAAGGACGAGCTCAACAGAATCAGCCTCGCCATACTCAGACTATTGGAGTTTTCGATTCTTCTGATGCATTCTTCTTGGATAGGAATCCAATGCGTCCTCCTCGGCCTCAAAGGAATGACTTTCAAATTAAACCTCATATTCTAGTTTTGGTGAAGCAAAATCAATTCCATGAACTCTCCACAGAACATCCGTTGGACCATACCAACACATTTGAAGAGATATGTAGTACTACACGTACAAATGGAGTTCCACCGGACTACTTTAAGTGTAAGCTCTTGACATTCTCACTGGGTTGTAAGGCTGTTAGATGGATAAAGTTTCTACCACCAAAATCCATCACTACTTGGGACGAATACAAAGGTGCATTTCTGAGCAGGTTCTACACTAAGGAGAGATCATGTTCCATTCGAAGCAAAATTTCTAGTTTTTAGCAAGGACCTACAGAATCATTTTATGAAGCATTATAAAGGTTCAAGGAGTACACAACGGACTGCCCAAATCATGGTTCCTCTTAAGGAAATATATGGAACATCGTCTACAATGATATCGACCATAAGTACAAGCTTTCTCTAGACACGACCAGCAATAGGAGCTTTATGACTAATTATGTGCCTGAAGCCAAGCTTTTGATCGAGAACCTAGCTTCTAGTGATGCCAATAGTGGTCCTATTTATGATAGAAACGTGTGTGGCCAAACCATTTAACAGAAGCCACACAAATTACATAGCTAAAGATGATGATTTCTCAACTACTAAAAGATAGACGAGGACTACATGCTATTGAGACCATTGGAGACGCCAACAAGACTCCAAATATGTAGTATTTAGAAGATGGAACAGAGGCAAAAAAGAAAGAAGTGAACTACGTTTGTGGAAATTTCGGAAACAAGGGATACAACCAAGGATTCCTACATAACTCAAATATGTCCTATAAGAACAATAATGTAGAGAACTCTCAAGATCAGTACTATCCACCTCAAAACACCCAACAAGGAGCTTCCTATCAGCCTAAGAAACAACCTTTTAACAAAGGAATGTACCAAGTGAAGAAACCATTCACTTATGCTCAAGCCAATGCATCGAATCTGCAAGAGAGCAAGCTTGAGACAATGCTGAAGCAAATCTCTCAGGAGATGAAACAAAACCACAAGGAGGTTAATGAGAGGATAGAAAACGTCTACAATGAGCTTACAACAAAGTACGAAGCCTTTGTTACTCATGTCCAAAAGCTAGAAGTTCAAATCACTCAAAAGAATGAAGCTGTCAAGAAACAGAAAAACCCGACGAAATTGTTCTGCAAGATCGCCAACTTAAGGGAAGCTATGGAGGTCGTGCGTGAGAACTGAAATTTTTACTATCGGTTTTCGTAATCGATGGAAAGTCAGGAAACCCTAACTTTCCTTGAGGTCCTGGATTTCTGCTAAACCAAACAACGATAGATAAAAAGTACGAAGAAACAGACGACGAAGTAAAAGAGAATCAAAAATCAGAGTTGAGCAATAGATATCTTATTCTGAATCTGCCTTGAGCGTTACAATAGGTGATAAGCCATGGCCGCGAGAGATGTCAGTGAGTATCCTAGTTCTAACAGCGTAAGACTTGTAAGCCTAATTGAGACGCAGCTCGCTAATAAAAAATGAAAATAAACCTAATTGCTCTAAGTGTGAGTTGTGGAGAAATTTTTGTGTGTCCTCGTTCTTCTCCTTGGCTTCTCTTATATATGCCTTCGGGGTCCTTTTCCGCCCTAGATTCGAGTATATCCTTCCGCGTAAATATTCCTTTTTAAGGAATATTCTTTATCTTCACGTTTTTCCATATTTATCTCCAAACTTTATCTTAATTGCATTTTCCATTTATCTTTCGCAGAACTCGGGTAAATAGTTGACGTAGTTGGGCCCATTCTAGTCCGGAATCGTAAGTGGACTTTTTTCTCGTTCTGGACCTTCTTGGGTCGTTTTGCGACGAAGTAACTTTTACGATTTCTTTCGGAGAAATCGTTCTTCGTACGATTACGCAGTGATGGTTTCGCAAAATGATAAGACCAATCGTATAGTTAAGATATTATTGATGTCCTTAACCGTTATAGTTTTATACGATCGATACGAAGTTTTTACGAAAAGAACAAGCCTTTACGATTATTATCGCGAACATATATCGGAAACTTCAGTCGAGACAAAACAAAAGACAGTCAAACCGAGATTCGAAGGAGAATATGACCGAGAGGACGTGGACTAGTCAACCATAGGCAACTAGACGTTTCCCGTGTCTAGTCGCCCGTGGGCAACTAGACATTGTCAGTGTCTAGTCCTCCATGGGCGACTAGACTTTGGCACGAGTCTAGTCGCCCATGGGAGACTACACATGGTTTGTGTCTGGTTGCCCAAGGGCGAATAGACTACGGCAGGAGTCGCCCATGGGAGACTAGACTTTGGCATGAGTCTAGTTGCCTTGGGCGACTAGACATGGTTCGTGTCTAGTCGCCAATGGACGACTAGACTTTCGGAAAGAGTCTAGTCGCCCACCGGCGACCAGACCTTGCTCGTATCTTGGATACGATATGATTATCCGATGTTTATGGTGATTTCTTATCGCCCCGAAACTCGTATCTAGAGATTTTTTGGGAGTCATTCGGAATTCTTGGGCGTTGATTTCGATGTTACCATTTTTGACCCCATCAGTTAGCCCCCTAGCTCGCAAGTTTCGATTGCGACTCTTGCAGGCGAGTTTGTGTGTGTTTTGGTCGGAATCTACGGTCGAGATGATTGCGAAGAAGAATTTTATTTATTATTTTATTATGTAGAAATCCCTATAAATATTGGACTCCCTCTCTCATTCCTCATTCATTCCTCACTTCTTCAAACTTTTGATTTGAGAGCTTCGCCGAGCCAACATGACTTCCTCTTGTGATGGACAGAAAGGAAATGGCGTTGAGGTTGGCACCGCCCTTCCGGGGAACTCTTCGAGTTTCTCGAATCACAAAGATATCCCGACACATGTCGTCGATTGGATCTATCTCGTCGAGACGTCGAGGCGGGGGACATTGCTAATGTTGTCTTTGTGGGCTCTCCGATCCCGGTCGTGTCGTTAGTTCCCGCATTCGTGCTGCATGGGTTCCAGAAGATGGGACGATCCAGCCGACGGGTTCTTCGAAAACTCCTATTCTTGTTTGTGATTCAGAGCAGGGGCTCGAATTGATTCCTTCTCCACCGATCAGGCGAGAGATCATCTTGGGCCTACGTGCTTCCAGGGCCACTCCCACTGTTGCTTTGGAGGGGCGCAAGCAGGTCTATGCCAACATGTAGGCGGCTAGGAAGAAGAGGTGCGTCAGAGGGTTCGAGGTCGGACCTTTGCCCCTAGAAGCTTCTGGCCTGGGTGCGAGGTCGCAACATCGTTCGAGGGTTCTTTTCACAGCTCTTTTCTCGTTGCGTTAGATTTCTTTTTTGCTTACTTTCTCTTTTGTGCAATTCATATCATTGATCTAAGGGATGCTTAATGACTGCGAGTCGGAGGTCGAGCATCTTAAGAAAGAGCTTGCTGAATCGAAGGACAAGTCATTGCAGTTTTAGAGGAAGTTTGAGATTATTAAGGGTCCTCATTCCCTTGAGTTATCTCGGTTGGAAATTTGGGTTGAAGAGCTCGAGAGAGATCTCGGGAAGACGGCGAGCTCATTGCTTAAGGAGAAGACGAATAGGAAGGCCAAAGACTCAGAGTTGCATCGCCTGCGGCATTGAGTCATGGGATTGCGGAGCCCGTGGCTGAGTCGAGGGCTGCTCAGTGCACCGATTCTCAGACTCGTTTTGCCAAAAGTTTTGATCTCTCTCGATTAATTGATGGATATTCCCGAATGGGGATCTCACCCTGGCGGTTATCGAAGGAGCAATGAGTGAGATTCAGATGTATCTTGACCGAGAGTCCCCGTCTCGGCAGGCCGAAGAGGTCAAGCTTTCTGCATCACAAAGTGGAGCTGGAGGCCGCTGAAGGGGACTTCGGTTCTATCTTTGCTGCTCTGAAATATGATTGTGCCCTTCCACTGTTTTTTGATAACCCTGAGAGGCAGGTTCCCGCTGACATCGAGCTTTGTGACGCCGTGGAGTGGGGAGGAGATGACGTGGCTCCGAGTTCTGGTGATGTAGTGGGTGAGGACACGGTCCGACCCGTGGAGGATGAGTGAGGTTGTAGTCTCATTCGGGGTGTTTGTCTTTGTTATGGTTTGTTCTAGTCAGATATGGCCATTTTTATGTTTTGGGACTAGCCGTATGTGGCTATAAATCCCCCGCCGCTTTGCGGTTTCATATTAATGAACGATGTTTTTATTTTGATTTGATAGTGTATGAGTAGTGCTGCGTACGTGGAGGCAGATTATGAGTTGTCGTTTCATATCTATTCCTTGAAGGATCGCTATATTCGTTGTTTGTTTCGGGTGCGAGTTTTCGAGAGATTTAATCTTTCGGATTCTTGTAAACATGCGAATATAAACAAAGAGACAAGTTTTGGCATCTCGTATCAGTTAGATACTATGTCTTGAGATGTTCGAGACCAATGTGATGGGTTTAGGACAAGACCTAGGTTTAGTCTCGGTTTTAGGGCGTGCAGTGGCTAATTCGGGCTTACGTTTCCCTTTTGCGATTTCGACCTTGTTCCATCTCGATATTGAAGTCTGCGTTAGGTTCTCGGCTTATATGACTTTCATCAATTGGGAACCANAAGACAATTTCTAAGTCGTCTGGAAGTGCTGACCAAAATTTCGGATTTCTTTTATAGCGCGCTTTTATCCTCGTCGGAGGTATGAGAGCTATCTCTATGTGATGACTTAGTCTGTTTAGGATGTTGAGAGTTTTTTGTGTTCAGCAACAAACTTATTGGTAGATATTACCTTTTGTGATTCTTCGCGAAGGATACGTGTTTAAGGATGTGTTTAGTGCGTATGACTGTTTGGTCTTCCTAGATAATGTTTTTATCGAGGAAGGTGTGTTGTCGAAAAACGGTTCTTCAAGCGTCTGTGACATCTCGTGATGCCAAAGATTGGTTTTTCTTTCGTATGTTGTGTTTCACGCTTGAAACGTTTACGGGCTTGAAACGTTTGCTGGGGCGTTTTTTGGTGAGCATAGGTTGTCGGGCATTTTAAAAATATCGGGTTTGAGAACGCACATATTTCGAATTTTGGGAGTATATGTATACGTACCCACCCCCCCCTTTTTAGAGAGGGGGGCGACTGAAATTGTCTTTCGACGAGTTCCTTACATACCTCTTTTGGAGATCAAGTCGTCTCGCAGTTTAATTTATCGTTACGTTATTGTTTAGTGATAGTATTTATTGAGGTGCATTGTGTTCCAGGTTCTCGGAATTTTGACGTCCTGTATTGTGGCAATTTCATACGCCTCTGGTCGGACTACTTTTATGACCTTGTATGGTCCCTCCCAGTTTGCTCTGAGTTTCCCCGCGTTTTGTTCTGTGGTATTTTGGAAAACTTTGAGTAGAACTAGATCACCTTCCTTGAACCTACGACTGCGTACATTTGAGTTGTAGTACTTTGCAGCTGCTTGTTGGTAGTTTTGGATTTGTATGAGGGCCTTGTCCCGACACTCGTTGATGAGGTCGAGATCGTCCAGTAGCATTAGACTGTTCACGCTTCTGGTTCGGGGAGTAGTCTCGTGCGTATCCTAGAGAATTCGACTTCCGTAGGGATAATGCATTTTGTCCGGTATACGAGGGCGAAGGAAGTTTCTCCCATTGTTGTTCTCAGAGTTGTTCTGTGTGACCAAAGGACTCCTTCGAGTTCTTCTTCCCATCGACCCTTTTTAGAGTCTAGGTATTTTTTGAGTCCGTCTAAGATGGTCTTGTTAATAGTTTATGCCTGACAGTTGCCTTGCGGATACCTTGGGGTGGATTTAGTCAACTGTATCTTCCATTTTTCGCAAAATGCCTTGAATCTTGTTGAAATTAACTAGGATTCGTTGTCCATTACAATCTCATATGAGACTATGTGTCTGCATATAATGTTTTTCCACACGAAACTTTCAACTTGGGCGTCTTTAATGGTAGCATATGAGTCGGCTTCAACCCATTTTGAGAAGAAGTAGGTACTAGCAGGAAGCGTTTCTGCTTAGATTTATGCATAGGACTAAAGATATACATTGACCATCGAATGAATGGGTACGAAGCCAATATAGAGGAAAGAAACTCCGCGGGTTGCTGGATTGTTGGTGCATGCCTTTGGCATTTTACGAATATGCGTGCGAATTTCTTGCAATCTTGGACCACTGTTGGCCAATAATAGTTTTGGTGCTTGATTTTGATTGCAAGGGATTTTCCGCCGGTATAATTTACGCATGATACATAGTGGACTTCGTCCATGATTCTTCATAATTCGCTTCCCTCTACGCATGTCATAAGTGGCCCGGAGAATCTCCATTTGTAGATTTTTCCGTCCACTAATACGTATCGGGCGGCCTGGATTTTGACTTTTTGGGCATCCCATTTTTCGACAGGGAGCGCTCCTTCGATTATGTATGATTGAATTGTCTCCAACCACGGCGTATCGCAACCGTATTCGGATTGTTCCTAATTTTTTCAAGTCGAGTGTCGGCTTCGTCGATGCCCTCGTCTTGTGACTGGATTAGATTTGCGACGATTGGAGGATCGATGCTCGGATGTTCAATGAATTCCACGGGTATTACCCATCTAAGACTCGGTCCGAGCTTGACGCCAGGGACCCCAACACATCGGCTTGCGTGCTTTCCGAACGGGGAATTCACTTGAGAGCAAACTGGTTGTAGTCTTAGGCGAGATCTTGGACAAGTTTTAAATATGATTCCATCCTTTCGTCTTTGGCTTCGTATTCGCCGCTGAATTAGTTTGCAATGAGTTGAGAGTCGCAGTACGTGTGGATTGTGTTGAAGCGTGAAACAACAATCAAAACGATTGTTCCAGTACTTCTCCAGTTGGTGAAGTAAGCCGAATTCGGATTCCCGAACCTTGCCTGGACGAGGACCCATCGACATGAAGGGTCCAAGTTGCGTCCGGTTCATGGTTTGCCGTGATTTTTCGTAGGAAACTCTACCAAGAAATTGGCAAGTACTTGTGACTTTGCACAAGTCATTGTTCGGTACTCGACGTCGTATTCGTTTAACTCGATTGCCTATTTTGCTAATCGTCCCAACTGACTGGGACTGTTCAAAATTGTTCGTAGCGGGAATGAAATGAGTACGATGATCGTGTGTGATTGGAAGTATGGTCTTAGTTTTTGAGTGGACATTACGACGGCGAGCGCTAGTTTTTCCATAAGCGGATATAACGTTTCAGCATCTAACAAGGTTTTACTTATGTAAAAAATTGGTTTATGCTCGCCACATTCTTCTCTGATGAGAAGGCCGCTTACAATTGTAACTGATACCGTAATATACAGGAACATGGGCTCTACGACGACAGGTTTTGCAAAAACTGGAGGTGTGGTCAAGTAATGCTTTAACTGTTGGAAAGCTGTTTCGCATTGCTCGGATCATTCGAACTTTTTGTTCCCTTTCAGAACATCTTATAAAGGAAGACACTTGTCCGTTGACTGTGAGATGAAGTGATTGAGTGCGGCAAATCTCCCGGTTAGTCTCTGTACTTCTCGCTTGTTTTTCGGAGACGCCATCTCGAATTTGTTTTGGGTTAGCCTCGATCCCTCGGTATGTGATGAAATATCCGAGAAATTCCCCGGATGCCACAGCGAACCTGCATTCCGCTGGGTTGAGCTTCAAATTATGCAGGTTTAATTTCTCGAAACATTTTTGTAGATCGGCGATGTGGTTTTTCTCCTCGAGAGATTTTACGAGCATATCATCAATGTATACCTCCATAGTTTTCCCGAGCTGTTCGGAGAACATACGATTGACGAGTCGTTGATAAGTTGCTCTGACGTTTTTGAGGCCAAAAGGCATTACCTTGTACCAATATGTGTAGCGGTTGGTGATGAATGCAGTTTTCTCACGATCGTCAGGATTCATCATGATCTTATTTTATCCCGAAAAAGCATCCATGAATGACAAGAGCTTGTTTCCCACTGTGGCCTCTACTAGGCGATCAATGTGTGGCAACGGAAAGCTGTCCTTCGGGCATGCCTTATTGAGAACGGTGAAATCAATGCAGACTCGCCATTTTCCGTTTTTCTTTTTTACTACAACGCGATTGGCGAGCCAGTCTGGATATCTAACTTCTGTTATAGATCCGAATTTTAGGATATTTTCGATTTCATCGTTGACCGCGTTAGCGCGTTCTGGTCCCATTTTTTTGCCTTTTCTATTTGACAGGTTTGTATATCGGATCAACTTTGAGTTCGTGACATGTCACGTTGATATCAATTCATGACATGTCTTCAGCGGTCTAAGCGAACATGCGAAGGTTCTCTTTTAAGAAAGCTATAAGCTGTGTTTTTATGGGACTGCAAAGATTAGCGCCGATTTCGATGCAACGCAAAGGGAACTCTTTGTCGAGTCATACCGAGATGACGAGCTCGCATGTTGGTTCGCGTTTCTCTTTCGAGGTTTCGGCTTTCCGTAACTGCCAGAAGATCTCGGTTTGATCTTGTTCTGAGGCGTCTTCGACAGAATCTTTTTTCTTTTTCTTTCGAAAGAAAGCTTCCCCCGTCGTGTTTTTACGTTTTAGTTCGGCAGCGAAACAGACCAATGATATGTTATGGTCTCCTCAGATTGCTTTGATTCCGAATGAGGCCGGAAATTTGAGACAGTAGTGTATGTAGATGGTACGGCTTGTATGGAGTTTATCCCCAGAACGCCCACGATCGCGTTGTATGAAGCGGGGCGATCAACAACTAAGAACTCCACGATTTTTGCTATGCTCCTAGCTTTAACCGTAAGGTTAATCGAGCAGAGGGTCGTAGTAGCTTCTTCCGAGAGGCGTATCATTGGGCTCAGACTTCTTGTAATTTCAGAGAGTTTGATTTCCATCATCTCGAGAGTACCTTTAAAGATAATATCATCCGAACAGCCAGTGTCAACTCATATTCTCGCGATATCGATATTTTGAATCGTTAATTCGATAATAAGGAGATCATTGCAAGGGTTGGCCTGATCGGTCGTTGCTCTATCCTTGAAAGAGATTACATCATCGTCTGTTAGTCTAGACATATCGTTTCTTGGTCGATCTGTGATTTGGCGTGAAAGATTCTGAAGTCATCCTCCTTCTAGCGCCAAATTGTGGGAACCGAAATTCGCACTGTCAATTTTTGTAATCGAAGGAAAGCCAGGAAACCCTAACTTTCCTTGAGGTCATGGATTTCTGCTAAACCAAACAACAATAGATCAAAAGTACGAAGAAACACACGACGAATTAAAAGTAAAAGATAATAGAAAATCGGAGTTGAGCAATAGATATTTTATTCTGAATTTGCGTTGAGCGTTACAACAGGTGATAAGTCGTGGCTGCGGGAGCTGTCGGCGAGTATCCTAGTTCTAACAGCGTAAGACTTTTAAACCTAGTTGAGACGCAACTCGCGAACGAAAACCGAAAATAAACCTAATTGCTCTAAGTGTTAGTTGTGGAGAAATTTCTTTGTGTCCTCGTTCTTCTCCTTGGCCTCTCTTGTATATGCCTTCGGTTTCCTTTTCCGCCCTAGATTCGAGTATATCCTTCCGCAGAAATATTCATTTTTCGAGAATATTCCTTATCTTCGTGATTTTTCCATATTTATCTCCAAACTTTAACTTTATCGCGTTTTCATTTATCTTTCACGGGACTCGGGTAAATCGTTGATGTAGTTGGGCCCGTTCTTGTCCGGAATCGTAAGTGGACTTTTATCGCGTTCTGGGCCTTCCTGGGCCGTTTTGCGACGGAGTGACCTATACGATTTCTTTCGGAGAAATCGTTCTTTGTATGTTTACGCAGTGATGGTTTCGCGAAATGATAAGACCAATCGTATAGTTAAGATAGTATCGGTGTCCGAGTTAACCGTTATCGTTTTATACGATCGATACAAAGTTTTTACGAAAAGAACAAGCCTTTATGATTAGTATCGCTAAACGTTATCGGAAACTCCAATCGAGACGAAACAAAAGACAATCAAACCTTTTGTAAACCCAATAAATGCCTTTAGAATCACTTTTTATGGCTGACGTTTGACAAAGTCAAAGTGGATCAATCCATGTATAAGAAAACATGACGAATTCAGGTCAAAGGACTATACTATATAGTAGTAAATGAAAAACTCTAATTACATTCATATAACAATCTTGAAGAGTTCTCATAGCGGGTCAGTCCGATATTGTGTTCTCCAACACATATATTTATGTAATTGATTTTGATATAACATATCAGCGACACCGTGACACTTAGTCATCAGCGACCTCACATATTAGTCATTCATGGTTATTAATGTCTCTGCTTAGTAATCTGACTATTGACCTCAATAATATATCTCATCTATCACTTGTAGGGTTTCATGATCAAGTCACGTACTTGATGACCTATAAGAATGATATAAACTATTTTGGAACTATTATTTAACTATCCAATAATCAAATAATAAAAACATAATATATTTCTATGAACATCATATATTCGAAAAACCTCCCACTAGAATCAAGATCTCATCTTTCAAATTCTAGTTCCTAAAGTAGTAGTATGACTCTCATAATTACATTCTTTATGAGGTTTTATAACTCTTTATCAACTCCTCACTTCCTTAACCTAAGAACTTATCTTTAGTTCTTCTCAAGTACTCAAGGATGTTCTTGACTGCCATCCAGTGAATTTCACCTGGATTAAATCGGTATCTACTCTGTATACTCATGCATTCTCGCTCATCAGATATTGAAAGACACTGTGTTTTGCCAAGAACTATGCCATGGACATTGGTAGAGAGCTTTCTTGAAATCATGCATTTTGAACCTTCAAAGATCTTATCACTATATGTATATTGACACAGTCCAAGAGCTTATCTAAATTATCTCTATAGACTTTTATTCCAAGAATTTAAACAACTTCTCCCATGTTTTTTACTAAGAAATAACTTCCCAGCAAATTCTTAAGAGACTAAATCAAAGGAACATCATTCTTATTGAGCAGTATGTCATTTACATACAATACCAAAAAGGTAACTATACTCCCACTAGTCTTCTTATAAACGCACTTGTTTTCATTTCTAATGAAATCAAACTCTTTGATCTTTCATTAAAACGAAGATTTTAACTCCACGTTGCTCGCTTCATACCATAGATGGAAAGATGAAGCTTGCATACCTTCCTAGCACTTTCAAGACTGTGAAACTTTCAAAGCATCCAATACAAAATCTTGTTTCACAGCCATTTGCCATATCTTATATGCATCAGTAGCTAGGAAAAACCGAATCAATTTAATCACTTCAACTAGTGAATAAGTTTCATCATAGCCTATACCATGAGCCTACTTATTACTTCTACCACCAATTTAGCTTTAAATATCTAAATATCACTATCCATGTTAATTTTCTTTCTTAAAGACATTAACACTTAATGGTTTTAAGCCATCAGGTAAATCCTCTAAAGTTCGTACTTTGTTTACTGACATGGACTCCATGTTGGTTTCCATCGTTTAAAGCCACTAGTTGGAGTCAAGGCCCACCATGTTTCCTCGTAAGACATAGGTTCATCATTCTCTATAACCAATAGATCATGACGGTCTTTCACTCAAAACTCAAATATATTAGGTTTGTGACGAGTCCCAAACCCACGTACCTCAGACTCCACATGTGTGGATTCCATGATTCTTCGTAGATCTAACTGATGTTCTTTATGAAAACTTAGAACATCCTCTTGTGGTTCTTGAACCTCTTCGAGTAATACCTTACTCCCACCGATTCCTTTCGAGAAAGACATCATTTTGAGTAATAAACATTTTTTCTCAATTGGATAGTAAAAGTGGTAACATTATATCTCCTTAAGACAACTAACGAGGTAGCATTGATCAATTTCAGGTGTAAGCTTACCAATAGTAAACTGTTTGACATAAATATCACAACTCTAAATCTTCTGACAAGACAAATTAGGAACATTTCCTCCCCACATCTCATATGGTGTCTTTTCAACTGATTTTGATAGACATTTATTTAACATAAACTCAGACATTTCTAGAGTGTATCCCAAAAAAGGATAATGGAAGATCTATGTGACTTATCATCAATCAAACCATATCTAATAAAGTTTAATTTATCCTTTCAAACACACCATTTCAATATGGTGTACTAAGAAGAATGAGATGTGAAACAATTTCACATTCTTTGAGATGATCACATAAAATTGAGTTTAGAAATTTAACTCCACGATCTAATCCTAAAGTTATTATTCTTCACGCCAAGTTGATTTCGTATTTTTTTTCTGATACTCCTTGACCATTTCAGAGGACTCAGATTTAACTACAATTTGAGGAAGTTTGATAAATTCAATTTATTCTTCCAAATAACATATTGCAATGAATGCAAGATTTGAGGATTTGACATATTTTCGAAAATGAAGTACGAAAGACAATACGATGTTCATGGATTTTGAACGTTCTCAACATTTGAGAAAACGATAATTACACTCAAAACAAGTTTCTTCAAACTGAGTATAATGAACCAAGATCCATATTTCTTTGGAATTCATGTGATTTTTGGCTCATCGCCTAAAATCTAGTTATTTTGATAAGCAACCACGTTGCTAATTATATCTAATATAATTCTTAGTTCTGGATGACATCTTATATCTAATCCAACCCTATATATCTAAGCCCAAAACCGTTTTTATAGCCAAGTCAAGTCAACCAATCTCTTTTCATATGGTAACCATTACCATCTGCCTCATTCATGTAATTGTGGACACCCTGCTTGGCAGACCCATCACACAACGAAACAAGCCTTGACAGTTGACAAGATTGGGGAGACATAAAAACTTAATATTATTTGAGGAACTCAATTTAAATTCAATTTATATTTAAAATTTATATCTAATAATAATTATTAAAATTTAATTAATACATATCTAATATATATATTTAATTGGATTATAAATAATTAAATTAATTTAATCAAATTAAAATCAGTAATTATTTATATAATTAATCATAATTAACTCTAATGTCCTAATCAAATTAGGATTAAAATCAAAAGATTGAAATTACAAGAATTTTTTTCAAAATCCCCCATGAAAATAATTTGTGAAAATTTTCACCAAAAGCCAAATGCTTGGACTGTAGTTGTAGATTTTACCGCTGTAGAATTTAGGCTGTAAATATTTTGGTTGTAGCGGTAGGATTTGGACTTTAGATATTTTAAATAAAAGCTTGATTGGTAAATATAGTTACATATTTAAGTGTAAATTAGTTTTAACTATGCTAATTAAATATTTATCGATATGATATAACAATAATAAATATAAGACTATTTTTTTAACATATTGATCTAGTATTTTTTTGTCAACAAAGAAAATATTAAAAAGGCTCGGAAACCCAAGCCGGTACCACCGAGTTTACATAGGAAAAAATAGATGACTGCATCCTTGCACTTCGTGCCAGGCTGTCAGCCTTACAATTCAAGGAACGATGTAAATACAGGAGGGAAAACTTACAAAAAACGATCTTAGATATTGGATCTCCCTCAGTTGTGTGGAAAACGCAAGCCAGATATCAGGATCTCCTATCATCTTCACGAGCTCCCAGGAATCAGTCTGAAAAGTTACTCGAGTTTCCCGTCTTAGGAGTAGACATTCCATCGCCCATGCTAGTGCCTCAAGTTCTGTATGAAGGGGAGAAAGGCTTCGGCGTTGGCCCCTAGCGCCCATCAATTCTCCATCCAACCCAACTCTGGGAGCGAACCAGCGTATCCCCGAGAAGGTGTCCTCACCCTTCCAAGATCCATCCACTTGACAGACTAAACCCTCCACTCTAGGCATCATGTGCAAAGATGGCCCCTTCGATACTTTGTCCTCTGCATGAGCGTCCTGCCAAACTTGTGCCTCACTACGTGTTATCTTTAATATGACATGCGGTTTTCTATCTATCCCACTATATGTTTTCGCATTCCGCGCCTTCCAAATAAACCACAAAATTCAGGGAAAGACTTTTAGTCTAATATCATCCCCGTCCATCTCTGGGATCCGCCAGAAAAGAAAATCCATATTCGACCAAATAGATTGGCATGGAAAAGTGCCGTTCAACGAAGGAATACCAGAGAAAGCCCAATTTTGCAGCGCCGGGGGACATTCAAAGAGAGCGTGATTAATCGTCTCCTTGTCTGCACCGCATCTGGGGCAGAATGTGTCACATTTTATACCACGCGATCTTAACCCTGAATTAACCGCTAAACTACACGAGATTATTTGCCACAGGAAGTGCTTGATTTTTGATGGTGTCGTAGTTTGCCATGCCTGGGCTAACAATGTTTTAAAATCTGGACCAAATGATTGTGGCTCCTGCACCGTGAGACCACTATTCCTGGCGACAAAGTATCCCGACTTCACCGTATATGAACCATTTTTTGTGAAAGACCAAATAATTCTATCCGGAGAATCAAGCCTGCTAATTGGGATACTCTTAATTATTGGGATATCCCGAGGATCAAAGAATTCATCTAAGAGATTATGATTCCAATCCATCGTTCGACGATCGATCATATGGCTGACCAAAAGATTAGGTGGTTAGTTTGGCCCTTTTCGTCGTGCTGGCCTGGGCCATTGATCTGGAATCAGTGATCACTCCAGACTGCAATAGATGTGCTTGTACCTATCTGCTTTATAAGACCCCTTTCCAGAATAAACCGTGCAGAAATAATATTGCGCCACCCATAAGAGGGGGAATAAAATCTCTTATCCGTCATGGGGTTGTCCTTCCAATAGTATCTACCTTTCAACACTTTAGCGAGTAACGAGTTTGGGAAATGTATAAGCCTCCACAACTTTTTTGCCATTAAAGCCGAATTAAATTCGTCAATATTCCGAAAACCTAATCCGCCGTCTTGCTTCGACTTTGTTAGTTTCTTCCAGGCAAACCAGTGTAACCCTTTCTTACCACCCCCTGAGCTCCACCAGAAATTAGCAATCGCACTCGTCGACTTTGAAGTGACGGATTTTGGTAGCCTATAACATGACATAATGTAAGTGGGCAGTGTTGCCGCTACCGATTTTTTCAGAACCTCCTTTCCCCCTTTGGAGAGAAACCTTGATGACCAACCGTTAACCCTCTCATCCAGACATGCCTTAATAAACGAAAAGAATTTAGTCTTCGAACCATCTAGACTCTCAGGATGCCCCAAATAAGAACCCATACCTCCATCAGCTTGGATCCCTAACACCTGCTTAAGCTCGTGTTTTAAATCACCCTGAACTTTATGACCAAAAACCACCGAGGAATTATCAAAATTTATTTGTTGACCTGTAGCCTGACCGTATCTCTGTAGGATTTCGAGGATTTCTAAACACTCAGCTTTTTTTGCTTTACAAAAAAACAGACTATCATCCGCAAAAAGCAAATGGGATATCGCCGGACTATGTCGAGCGATTTTTAAACCCGTGAGACTACCACAACTTTCCGCGTTTTTAATATTAGCAATGAGTGCTTCCGTACATAAAATAAATAAATACGGAGATAACGGGTCTCCTTGGCGCAAACCGCGTTGAGGTTTAATCTGTCCTGAAGGTTGGCCATTAAGCAACACTTTGTACGAAACCGTTGTGATACACTTCATTATCCAGCCAATCCAGCGTTCATGGAAACCTAGCTTCCGGAGGAGATTTTCGATAAAGACCCACTCAACTCGATTGTAGGCCTTGCTCATATCGGTTTTAATTGCCATATGTGAACCTTTGCATATATTATTTTTCTGAAGGCCATGGAACATTTCCTGAGTAATCAAGATATTGTCTGAAATTAACCTTCCTTGAACAAAGGCCGTTTGTGTCTCCAATATTATTTTTGGGAGAACACNNNCACGTTTCAATCTTTGACACAGTACCTTCGATATGATTTTATAACCTACATTACAGAGACTTATCGGTCTGAACTCTGCCATTTTCCATGGTCTACCTGTTTTCGGGATAAGACATATGTTTGTCATATTCAACCTCTCATCCAGAAGACCACCGGCTAGCAACTCA